>BQNB010097474.1:0-25378 GCA_026074375.1 Tanacetum coccineum | reverse complement strand
AGAGGGAATGTCCAAGCACAAAGGGGTTTATGTTACACCTTCCCACACCAAGAAGGTGTTTGCTAACATGAAGAGACCATACAAGGGTTTTTCTAGAAGAGTTACACCACTATTCTCCACAATGATAGTTTAAGCTACAGAAGACATGGGTGCAGATTCAGCTACTCCCACTGATTCCCATTCCACACCTATTATCACTCAACCATCATCCTCAAAACATCAAAAGAAAAAATCAAGAAGGAAACAAAGGAAGGACAATGCTCCTACAAAGCCTACTACTGAAGAGACTACTCATGAGGAACATGTCTCTACCCCTTCCTACAGGAGAAGGTCTTTGATTTGGAGAAAGCCACGACTACTCAAGCAAAGGAGATTACTAGTTTAAAGAAGAGAGTCAAGCAGTTGGAACAGAGAAGGAAGTCAAGACCTTCAGGCTAAGAAAGTTAAGAAAGGTTGTTCCTCTAGCAGGGTAGAATCCTTTAATGATGCCAGTTTGGGTGCTCAGGAGGATGCATCCAAACAGGGGAGGAAGATTGAAGACCTTGATGCTGATGCAGAAGTGACTTTGGTGAATGAGACTCAAGAGATGAATGATGACAACCTGATGTTTGATATAGGTATGTTGGAAGAGCAGGAAATTAAGTTTGAAAAGGTAGTTGAAGAACCTGTAGTTAGTGTTGCTACAACTACAAAGTCAATTCCAGTTAGTGCTGCTGAAGTAGTTACTACTGCCAATGCTAATGTGAAGTTCCAGATGAATTGACTCTTGCTCGAACTTTGATTGAAATCAAAACTGCAAAACCCAAGCCTGTTATAACTGCTGCTACAACAGTTACATCTGTTAGACCAAGGGCTAAGGGAATTATATTTCATGATCAGGAAGAACAAGTACCTGCATCTACAAAAACATTTTCTTCTTCACAATCACAACTTCCACAAGTAAAAGACAAAGGTAAAGGAAAAATGGTGGAGCCTAAAGTGCCATTAAAGAAGAAAGATCAAGTTGCTCTTGATGAAGAAATGGCTAGAAATCTTGAAGCTCAGTTGCAAGCTAAACTTATTGAAGAAGAGAGGCTTGCAAGGCAAAAGGAAGAAGAAGCCAGCATAGCTTTAATTGAATCATGGGATACTTTAAATTGACAAGGGCTGATGGAAGCTCAAAAAGGTATTCATCAATGATAAAGATGCTTCAGGGTATTGATAAAGAAGACTTGGAGACCGTCTGGAAGTTGGTTAAAGCTAAACATGGGAATAAAAGGCTAGAAGAGGATTATGAAAGAGTGTTATGAGGTGATTTGAAAGTAATGTTTGAACCTGACATAAAAAGTGAAGTATGGAGAAATCTACAAGGGTACACAGTGACTGTTTAGAAACTGTGGATTGCACTTTGTAAGGTTTAGAAATCTAATCATCTTTATGTTGGTTGAGAAAAGATATCCTCTTACACCAATAACAATCTCAAACATGTTGAACAAGAAGCTTCAAGCTAATCGTTGGAATAAGATGTGTTATCAACTACTCAAGCTCATGAGAAAGCAGAAAAAGGGTCAATGAAGTGTTTGAATGCATCCTCCTGGTGATGGTGAAGACTTTTAATGAAACTTGAAGATTCAGAAGATGAACATCAAGTTTAGGGAAGGATTGTTGGGATTAAAAGACTTCAAGATTATTCTTAGAGTTACTACTGCTCAGGTATATATTAGTGTTGTCAAGCATAACTTAGTGCTGCTGGTAATACTAATGAAAATTATGCTAAGTAGTTAGTACTGGTAGTATAAAAGTTACTACTGCTAGTTACTACTGTTAGTATAATTAGTACTGTTAGTATAAAGTTACTGCTGCTAGTAGAAGTTAAGACTGCTCAGAGATGAAGACTGAAAATATACTAAGTATTTACTGCTGCTAGTACTAAAGTTAGTACTGCTAGTGTATGTTAGTACTGATAGAGTAAACTTCTAAGTAGTTAATGCTGCTTGTGCTCAGTTACAACTGCTGGAAGGATTAATGTTGTCAGAGATGAGATCAAAGACATATTAAAGAAAAGATAAAGGTTGATTGAAGAACAAGAATACTTATGAAGATAAGTATCAATTATTTGTAAAGAAGATATGTATAAACATATTTGTTTAAGAGATTATGTTTACTTATAGAAAAGATCATAATCACTTGACGCGTTTTGTAAGCCCATTAGGGTTTCCTTAGTGTATATACGAACCCTAAGGTGTAGATCTAGATATAAGTCTTCAAATTAGTATTCATAGTTTGCATAGCAATCATAGTTAGTATTTAATATATTGAAAGTTTAGTAAAGATCTTGTTTTACTGTTTCATTGTTCTTAATATTGCAAACTAGATTCCGCATAGTTTGTGATATTCTCAATCTTAGTTTCTACTATAGTTGTCTTGGATCTATCCAATATAACTAAGCTTTAACAAGCTAAGTAAGATCTGTCAAGAAGGGATCAACACTTTCTTTCTTCTTTGTCTTGTGGTTCGGCCGGATATAAAACACCACACACACCCCTTATTTTTCTAGAATGATCTTAAAAACACACTCAAACATCACCCAAATAAAGATTGAAACAAGCTAGAATCAAGTGGTAGTTGCTTTTCTCCTTCCCTTTTCTTTTTGTGGTTCGGCCGAGCACCCAAGCAAACACCCTTTGGTGTTTTTGATTTTCTAGCAACCAAATAATACTTAGGAGATTATAACTTGATCATCCATGTAATAAAAAGAGACATGCAATGAGGTTTATGTGAGGTTGAGTTTTATTAAGAGGTTTTGGTTTTGGTTGGGGGTTCGAACCAAGCAAGAGACCACAAGGGTGTGGTTTATTTGATTGTTATCTATTTGGGTGGAGTTGAGCTTTGGTTTGGTTTGGTTCGAGTGGGTTGAGCCGCGGCTAAGACTCGAGGGGGACGAGACGAGCACTTTTGTTATCCGACCTTGCTTCATATAGCATAGCGAGCATTCTTTTTATGGTTATTTCGATTGTTTTGTTTATTTTATCGATTTGATTATATGTGATGAAATGGGGAAAAACTTGCGTGGTTAGGTTAGATCGTATGGTGAATCGATTACGCTATTTATGTGATGTTTATATATCATTATAGACATGCTCTAGTTGGATTAAAAGCCTAAAAATGATTTTTAAAGTGTTTTATAAAATATAAATGTGAGCAAAAAGTTTGGCATGGAAAACGAGGATCGAGATTTCATAAAATCTGATTTTAGACTTTAAAATATGATAAAGCTTACTTAGACGATCGTTTTGATATAAGATGGAGCTTCTAACTCTAAATAACGAAAAAGTTAGAGATAAAACGAGATGTGTATTATAAGTATAAAAACTCAGCACTTGTATAAAATAATGGTTGCTGTCAGGAAATTAGAAGCTCGTTTTGAGCACTTTCGAGTCCGTTTCGGACTTCCGGCGAAACACGAAAGTTGCTCAGAATGATATTTTACTTTGCCGTGAGGCTCGCTGATCTTAAAATCGAGTAATAACGGGTCAAAACCCATGGTCAAAGTCTGTGTTTTTACTAAAAATGTCAAAGTTCCTGCAGAAACTTGCAGGGGCATTTTGGTTATTTTCTGTCAAGTTTCGGGTCTCGGCTAAAACTAAAAAGTTGTTCGGAATGTCGTTTTACATAAAATCTATTCTTTGTCCAAATCGTGAAAATGTGATATAGCAGGTCGTTTGGAGCGGGTCAGATTTGATAGCATATAAGTGTAAAATGTGTATAAAAAGTCAAAGTCAAACAAAGTCTAGCGTTGACTTTTGAAAGTCAACAGATTAATACTAAACTTGTCGGGTATAATAAAAGTAAGTGAACGCTATCATTGCTAAGAGCAAGACATTTTAAACTTAACGATGAATACGAACGATGTAGATTCTAAAATAGAAACTTTTGTAATACTCGAAAACTAATATCGATATGAGTAATTGATAACCACGTTGAAGGTCGAGGGTTCGACAAGATAAATTAATACTATTATAAATATAATTGGATAACGAGACTTACTAAAAATGGTAACTTTTGGAGAAAAGTAACTTTCCTAAAATAGAAACTTTCCAAAAATATAAAGTTTTTGATTACGTAACTTATAATATAAATAAAAGAAAGATCGTAACTCAATTATGTGAAGTTTAGGATCTAGGACGCGCAAGTGGATTTCTCATCACATGTATATGTATACTTATACTATTATGATAGTTGCAATGCGCGCACTATCCGATCGTATCTTACGATATAATGATTGAACGACATAAATTATAGATCGCGGTTGAGCTCGTCGTTGAGTAGTTCATGATTGTTTTCTGTTATTTAATCTTCGGCTTCGACCAAGGTGAGTTCATAGCCTCGCTTTTTAAGTGTTTTAAATGTTTTTAAACCCGTGAGGGGGATACTTGCTTGTTTTGAAAATGAGAACGCAACGTGTTTTGATGATAAATATGATTCCATTCACTATTGAGTATATGCCTTTTACTGTATGACCATTAGTTGCCTTGTTGATGGTGAACGCTAATGCATTACATAGATCTATTGGGTTTGACAACCCTGTCCGGGGTCTGAATCAGTTGTGACCACCCTGTCAAACGGACATTTTGTAGTTAGTATTAGGAGAAGTAGCATTCTTCTCGGACATAATTTCTTCCTACGAGATGAATGTGTTAAGTGTCGGTACATGAGCTCATTTAGTTGGAAATCAATATTTTATAACTTGTCTTACGAGCAACGTTATATGTTTTGTTGAACCAAATATGCGTTCTAACTGTTATTTGTAAACTCTATGAATTCACTTATAACACCCCCATTTTGATACATATAGCAGCGGAAGCTAATCTGGGGTATTATTTCATAGTATAACAATCATAATAATAGAAAACGAGTAATAAAGAGATGTTTTGGAAAAAGTTGTTATCATTCATTTATTCATCAGAGTTTTTACAAACAGAGGTCCTAAAATCTACAAGAAATCAAAAAGTTTGAATGATAACGGTTTAGCCATCTTCAAGTCCGTGCCACTCCGTGCCATATGATGCTCAGTTACCTGAGATAAACATGCTAAAAAGTCAACACAATGGTTGAGTGAAATTCATAGGTTTGTAATAAGTAGTTTGAATACAAGTTCAATAGTGGGTTACGTTGTTATACACCCATAGTTTGTAAAACATTATTATTGCTTTAAGCTCATGACACCGAAGCCTTAGGTTAATCAATAACCACAAGTAATTGCCCCAACGGGTGTCTTTGCCAAACACCCGCAAAGTTATTCAAATGATGTGCTATTGGTTACCGAAAGTATAGGTACACCAACGGGGAAGTCCAGTCCCAAATAGATCTATTCACATTATTCGCGCTTACCCTGACGAGTAATTAACGGTTCATGATAATGGGGTCTTAATGGCAAAAGTATGTCCTTAGGCAATAATGAATCAGGATAGCATACATAAAAATACTTGCATTCGTGATTTAAGCATGTATCCCCCTCACGAGTTTATGAAATATTAAAGGGATTTAAAAGTGAGGCTATGAACTCACCAAGTCTTTGAAAAGTAATCACATTGTTATAAGATAAAGGAGTATGTAAAAGAGTTTGTAAACAAGCATGTATCTCCCCCAAAGAGTTTATAAAACAAGTAAGTAGAAAAAGGGGCTATGAACTTCACCTTAATAGTACAGTGAAATCTGATTGATGGCAAAAGTATATGAAATGAAGGTAACGGCCTCGTCACGCAACCTGGGTAATATGTCAAGTCTTAGTTTGATTGGATATGTTTTATGTCATAATGTAATATCACTTTGATTGAAATATTATGGAAATATCGTATCACTGTTCAGGCCATCATAATTCATAGGTCATGTAGTAAACGTTTAAGGAGCCAGGGCACTTTAAATCGTAAACTCAACAAACTCGTCAAAACGTATACCCAAATGAAACCCCTCACATGAAGCTCCCTACTAACGTGGTACAATAAAATGTTAAGTTTCTTCAAAAGCTAGTTGATGATAAGTTACGTTAAATATGTAACGTAATTGATTTATAATGTGACGATCGGTGATTAATAACGACAAATATGTCGGGTTTTAATAAAATCAAGTTTTATAATATTAATATATATTTTTATTATTTATATATAAAAATATAATATTTTATTAAGTTTGCAAAAAATGGCAAAATATACTCTCGGATTATAAACTTTTACAAATTTAGTCCTTTATATATAAAGTATATACAATTTAAACCTTTAACTTTGAAACTTGGCAAAATAGGTCCTTATAGTTATAACTTTGAAATAATGACATTTTCAGCCCCTCTAGTTATAAGTTTCAAAAAGTTACAATATATACCCTTTGCATGGAAAATATTTACAAAACAAGTCCAAAACGCCATGCAATCTTATTTTAAGACTCTAAATGATATTTACAGGTTATAGCTTATTAAAATAAGCAAAAATAAGATGTTTTAACATAACAAAAGTTTAGCAAACGGATTCGTTAGTTAGAAAATCAAAACAGGTCATTTTTAGGGTTTTTAATCAAAAACGCACGGGTTTAAGGATTCAAAGCTTTAACCAAGAGATCATATATGATATTAGGAGTATTATGAACATTCATATACAGATTATAAGCTTATAGGACAAGATCTTAGCTTACTTGAGCTAGAATGGGTCAAAATGGGGTTTTCGGGTTCGTACGCCTAGTAACGACTCCAAGACTTCGTTTTCCTTGTTTTTGGCTTCTATTCTGAGCTTAGAGACTTCTCTTGATCTTCTATGGCTGCTATGGAAGTGTTAAATTTCCATTTGTGGGTAAGCCCGATTTGGATTTCTAAAGTTTTAATAGATGCTCCTTGGTTACGAATATGGCACTATGCTTTTGTCGAAGTCGGATTTGCTTTAATATCAATTAGAGTTTTTCTTAGTGTCTCTTTGCTGATTCACTCATGAATTTTGCTCAGGGTATCTTCCATAGGTTGCCTTCGTTCTTGGTACGAAGGATTAGCATTGTTCCTTTAATAGATTCCTGGAGTTTCTGCTTTATATCCCCCTCCTTGAAAAGGTCCACCAAATTGTGTGTAGTAAGCTTCTTTAAGGGTTTTCCCTTCTTCTTTTTGTGGGAAATCTTTGGTGTAATTAGGTCCTTTGCATTATTCGCATCCAACTTTGAGCATCCATACCTCTTTTTTCATTCACTTTCTTAATCTCTCTTCCTAAATTTTTTAGTTGTGCTTGTATAGCTGCTAATTCGTCAGGAGTTTTAGTACTTCTTGACCTAGATATTCCATTATGCCATTTCTGAGAGTATTCAGCCATTTCTTGGATGGCTATTTTTGCATCAACAACAGTCTTTGATGGTATTGCACCTCTTGAGTCAAGAATTTGTAGAGTAGGAATTCCCAATCCATTATAGAACAAGATTACCTCCTGCATCTCTGTTAAATAGTGTTGGGGACATTTCATCAAGATTTCATTAAATCGCTCCCATGCTTGGTAAAGTTTTTCATCTGGTTCTTGCTGAAAGTTATTGATTTCCTCCATCTTCTTTGCAGTTTGAGCAGGTGGGCAATATTTGTTTTGAAATTTTGTTTTAAGACCATCCCAAGTTGTGATTAAACCAGTTGGTTCATCTTTTAGCCAACGGCTTACGACTTCAGTTAAGGACATAAGGAATGCTCTAAGCATCACTTTGTCTATAGTGATATTTGGAATGTGGAATCGATCGTTCGATACTTATGAACTTTCTCAATGTGTGCGTTTCGCATCTTTATGTATCCGAAACCGTAAAGGTTGTTTAGTTTGTAGTTCCTTGATAAAGTGCTCTTTAGCTCAAAGTTATCCTTGTCTTCAATTTTTGGCCTAGCAACCCCCGATCTATAGTCAGCTCGGGTCTTGCTCATTACTGCTCCATAGTTTCCGCCATTGTTTCCGCAACTTCTTCCTTCGAGTATTCTTGGTCAAAAAGTAAATTGAAATAGGGATCTTAACTCGTCAAGATTAGTTGTCTTGAAGTGTTCCTAGATGAACAAAATTCTCTTTCGGGTTATTTTATTAAGGTGTGAATAAGTTGTTTGTTGAATCCTTGTCATTTGTATATATACAGGAAACAAGGGATAAATAATCAGTAGGATAGGCTCTTTTAGATAGAGAAACTTTTAGCACGGAAATCTATTAATCCCAAACCTAGATCGATTCCTTAGGTTGTCTAAGGTTAAATTACCTTGGATAAATCCAAAATAACTTGTAGAAACTTTGTGTGTATATTAAAGTGTATACGGAATCAACACCTTAATACTCTAGAAGTAAAATCAATGGAAACATTAATCTTGAACAACAAAGATGATAAACCACGCTCCAATATTATTAGATCAATAATACGAGTACTCTTAACTTAGTAATGGGGTTTACAACCTTGAAGATTTTCTTAATAGACTTTGACAACTATGAAAACTGATAATGATACGTCTGCGTGTTATTGTGATATCTCAACTAATTCCTTTTATAGACTAAGGAGTCCTAGTCGGCTTACAATACATTCATAGATATCTCACTCTTTTTTAAACATAAACGTTATCTTCTAAATATATACATTATGTATATTTGTACATAAATATCTCAACTCTTATCTTCCACGCTTTTCTTGTTTCCAAAACAATCTTCATCTCTTCTTTAATCGTCTTTAATCTCTGACAATAGAAAGTCTTTAAACCATTGTAATTCTTTCCCACATGAAGACTTATATACATAAGCGTTTTAACTTTCAGTAATAGCAGTACTAATATACACTAACAGTAGTAACCTGTACTAGCAGTCTTAACTTTTACTACTAACAGTACTAACTACTTAGCTTATATTTTAGTCTTTAACACTGAGCAGTCTTAACTTCAACTAACAGCAGTAACTTTATGCTATCAATACTAAATTATACTAACAGTATGTCAAGTGTTAGTTTGGTAACATATTTACTAACAGTACTAACTAATTAGCATATAATTCCATTATGTACCTGAGCAGCAGTAACTTCTAAGAATCCATGAAGTCTTTTAAGTCCCAACAATCCTCCCCTAAACTTGATGTTCATCTTCTGAATCTTCATTTTCTTCTTTAAAATGTTTCATCACCTTTCCAGGAAGCTGCATTTCAAACCTTTCATTTTCCTTTTCGCCGCTTTACCATAAACTTTAGCAGTTGATAACACATCTTATTTTGATGATCAGTTTGAAGTTTCTTGTTGAGTATATTGGTGATGGTAATTGGTGTGAGGGGGTATCTCCTTTCAACCAACATAAAAATGTGAAGATTATCAAACCTTACCAAGTGAACTCCAGATGAATCAATCAACTTCCAAATAGTCACTCTGTATCCTTTCAACATTCTCCATACATCACTTTTTATGTCTGGTTCAAACATAACTTTCAAATCTCCATACAACACTCTTTCAAATTCATTTTTAGGCCTTATATCACCATACTTTACCTTTACTATCATCAAAAGAGCTTCTAAGTCTTCTCTATATATTCCTTGTAGCATCCTTATCATTGAAGAGTATCTTTTGGAACTTCTATCTGCTCTTATCAACTGATAATGTACTAACATCCCCTCTTTATGAAGCTTATAATCAATAATCACTGGTAATTTGGTAGCAAGTGGTATAGCATCAATTGCTATATCTTCATCCTTTTTAATCACCAAAATCTTCTTTAGCTCAACTTCATTATCTTCATCAACTTCCTCTGACTCTTGTCCTTCCTCTACTTTTTGTTTCTTTGAGGATTCTTTCTGTTGTTCTTTCCCTGCTCTTTTCCTTCCAAGCATTTTCTTTCTTTTTCTTGAGTGTTTTCTCTCACCTTCTTCACTTCTTTTCTTTGCTTTCTCTGTCCTCAGACACATAGCTACAAAGGTATTTTACTCTCTTCATTTCTTATTAAACAAATTTTTGGAATTCATCAAAACTCTTTACTTTTAGTTGTTTGTATGTATATCCACCTATGTGCTTAAGATAAGTAGACATTTGAGTTCTCTTTTGTGCCTTGGTAAGAGGTCTGATTCTTTTTTCTTGTGCTCTGAGAGTAGCAAAATGCTTTCTTTCTTTTCTCTATACAGTTTCATAAAATATGTTTTGCTTTTTCTATCTGTCATTTCCTTCTTTCCTTTGATTGAAGTTCTCTCAGCCCAGCAATCTATCAGCTCCATCATAGCTTGTGTATTTCCCATGAACTCAATCAAATGACTATGTTGTACTTCTTCTTCTGTTTCTTTGCTAGCTTTTTGCTCTTCTAATAATTTGCATCCAATTAGCTTAAATTCTCTTTGCAATTTGTTCATTCAAGAGCAATTTTGATTTTTCTCTTCAAAGGTACTCATTCAGGCTCATCCATAATACCTTTTAATTTATCTTAGAACTTGAAGGTTGTATCTCTTGTGAAACTTAAAACTCATTGGCTCCTGTACTACTACCCCTTTAGCCTTGGGTCTTGTAGTTGTTGTTCTTGTAGCAGCAGTAGTAACAATTTTAGGCTTAGCTGCTTTAATATGTATAAGTGGTTGAGCCAAATGATTTCCGCATTAGTTGTTAGGAACAACACTATCATCAATACTGCAGTAGGTAACTGCTTCACATCAGTACTATATCAGCTTCTTACTTTGTTATCTTTTCCACATCAAACTTTAGCTTCAACATTGCATTACAGCATCCTCCAAACTCCAGATCAAACATTAGTCTTCCATTTTGTCTCTCTTGAGTTCATAACCAAAGAAACATCCAACACCAACATTCAATTTTTATGGGAGTATAAAAAACCCACACACACAACACATTTTACAGCTTTGGTGCACACACACTTTTTGGCACACACAGACTATACTAGTCAACTCTCATGTGTTTTTTTAACCTATGTCTATGATCTCTTTATATAGGGAGAGATCAAGACTTACAAATGAAGTAAATCAATTAGATAAGGAAATTATTTAAATCTATTTAAATCTTTTCACTAATCTTTATCTTGAGATCTTTGACCAAATCTTCCATCATTTGTAGATTAAGTAAATCAATTAGATAAGGAAACTATTTAAATCTTTCCTAATCTTTATCTTGAAGATCTTTGACTTTTCAATGCATATCTTTGACTTTTCAATGCATATCTTCTTGGAAATCTTCTATCTTTTAATTCTTCCATATGTAGAATACGAAAGTATCATATTAAGCCCTTGTTGTTTCATTCGTCTTCATTTAAGCACATGTAATTTTGTAATCATCAAATCTGAGATCTCAACAATCTTCCCCTATTTTATATTACAAAAAAATCTTCATGAATGAAACAATCTTTAAAGCTTCCCCTTGACTTAAGATCTTCTTGAACATGCCACCACACAAAATAAGCTGCAAACCATATATCTTGTAGTCTTCTTCCCCTTTTTGTAATCATCTAATAGGGGTCTTCTGTAGAAATGCAACTTGTAAACACTTCCCCTCTAGTGGTGCATGTAGATGGTTAAAATCTTAATCAATAAGCTTCCCTGATTGAAAACCAATAGGTTTACCCATCTAATATGAATCTCGAATCTATAGCTCTATGTAGTGATCACTGATGAAAGAAAACTGAGTTACGAATTTGATATGAAGTTGAATCTCCCAAAATTTTGTTTATTGTCTTGCAACTATCCATGTAATGTGAACATATAAATAAAATCTGATGATAATATAAGTTGAACCTCTTGACAAAAACATCATTTCTTTGAGGTCACATACTATATAGTGATTGCAAATTTTGAGCATGAGCACATAAGAAAAATTCCACACCTTTGCTAGATTTTGACAAGTCTTTCGTCAACACTAATTTAAGCCGAAACAAGTTATCTTAAAAGCCAACCATAACTTTAAGATATGATAAGAGCACGCATCTGTGAAAATCTACTACAACATCAAATAAGTGATAATCAATCGTCTTCGTAATCACATCTTCAATAAATCTCCAAAAACGAGCCATAAATCAATAAGAATAAACTGTTGTGAGTAACAGTTCCATCCGAGATCCAAACACGTCTATTGTCCCATGTCGAAGAAAGCTAGCAGTACAAAGTACTCTGGCAGTACTAACAATTAAAAGAAGCCTAGCAATATAAACTGCTATATGCTAGCCGTACAAACATCCAATCAACATCCTGGTAGTACTAAGTGCAAGCAAAGAGCACTAAGTGTAGATGACCAATATTAACATTAAAGCCCAAACAGCATTAACCACAAACTAGTATTAATCATAGAGGAAGTATACCTGGTAGTACTAACCCCTTCTGGCATCACTAACTGAATTATAACTGGCAGTATTAATAAATATCTTGGCAGCACTAATCAAAACTTTCTATAAACAGCCTAATCTGTAAGTATCATATGCACGTCCACGTCCAACCAGCCAGTACTAAATTATAAGTACAGTTAAGGAGTACTTTGTTAAAAAAAAATTAAGTAATCCAAACGACACACCGCATAAGTGTCACAAAATCATAACAAAACTGTCACAATCAGCATCTCCTTCTCCCAACACTATAGTGAATTATTTTCTATTCACTTAACTATTTTCAGAATTGTCACTTTAACACTAGCAAGGATAATCATATATAGGCAGTTAGTAGTTAACTGTTATACAAGCAGTATTAATTCTTACCCAAACAGTACTAAGTAAACAACAAGCAGTACTAATAATACCATCACTATATCACGATCTCAAGCACGTCAATAACATCTGTTGTGTCAACAAAGCTGCTAACGATGTCCATGACATTCATTATAAACCACATCATAATCAAACAGGCCTTATACCAACCCTGCTTCTATAATACTAATGTACTTGCTTTTCCATGTTACGACATCAGAATCAAACCTGTAACGGCGACTTGTTCTTTAACGAAACCATATATCATCACAAGCTTCCAGGAAGTCGATTCAAGCCTTTATAATCTTTAACATATAGTAGTATACAACCTGTATCATGAAAATCGATGATTACACTGCTTACCGAATTAGGGTTTAGAAACCCTAGTTTCACTGAGTTTGCTTGTGCACCGAAAATCAGAATAACTTTAACATGAACAAAAACCTTCTTTTCATGAAACCAGAACCTTGTATAACCTAGTAGATATCAGAGCACCTGCTCTGATACCACTGGTTGAGATTAGTTACTGCCTCATTAGGATTTAGTTTTTTCAGTATAACTTATATACGTAGCGGAATAATAAAGAACAATAAGTTATCAAACAAGTTTTACTACTAAACATTCAAGCCTCCATTATTATTTGATCAGAATAACATGGTTACCTACTGTAACAAGGATCCACGATCCTTGAGGCTAATATACTATATATTATCTAACTAACTAACTACTAAATGTGTACACACACACGTTTTTGCTAGACTCTCATTAAGAAGTCTGCGTTTCTAAACTAGTCTGGCTGTCTTAAAAGAGGCGGCCCTCTAATTCGTTTATTTAGAGGGGTTTACAAGAAAACCTAGCTTACATAGGAAGCTAACTTGATTTGTATTAGGAAGCTAATTAAAACAAATTAAAGCCTTCCTTTATCTTTGAGTTGATAAGGAAAGTTTCCATGTATTATGGAAACCTAAACACGTAATAGGTTCTTTGATCGTTTAAGCTAGGTTGTTTAGACCTTTATCTAGGATAATATCAATACTCATAAGTTATAAAAACAAATCAAAATAAGAACAAAGATATTCAACAAGGTTTTACCAAACATTCTAGCCCTAATATTATTTGATCAAGATAATACGGTTACATCAACAAACTGTAACAGGAATCATAAGATTCTTGAGGCTATACCACTTATGCTAGCATCTACTTCTTGTTGTACAACTACAAAACTAACTCTAAACCCTAAGCACCTTTATTAGGGATGATGCCTAGACACACATACGCCTTTTAGTATTTACATCTTTCTCTTGTGCACTAAGAGCATCAAAATGCGTTCTTCTTTTCTCCATCAGTTCCATAAATAGTTTTGCTTTTTCCTTATCTGTCAATTCCTCTCTTTCCTTTGATTGGAGTCTCTCAGCCAGCAATCTATCAGCCTCTCATCTAGCTTGTGTATTTTCCCATGACTCAATCAATGCTATGTGCTTATTCTTCTTGTTTCCTTGCTAGCTTTTGCTCTTCTAATAATTCAGCATCCAACTTAGCTTGAATATCTCTTGCAATTTGTTCAATCAAAGAGCATTTGATCTTTTCATATTTCAAAGAAAACTTCAGGCTCATTCATAATACTTTTTCATTTATCTTTAGAACTTGAAAGGTTGTGTCTTTGTGGACTCTGAACTCACTTGGCTTTGTATAACACAACCCCCTATTCCCTTGGGTCTTGTTAGTTGCTTGCTGTTGTGGGGCTGCGATGTTAGTAATAATTTTCGGCTTGCATATGATCAAACTTCTATTAGTTGCCAGCATATGTATCAAGAAGCCCATAGTACTACTGTAAATATTCCATTGTAGTGGATTTAGCACTTAAGCATTGAGTAATAGTATGAATGTAATACTTCCACTATGGAGAGAAAAAGGGTTTATAAAAAGTAAGCTTTTGAGAAGGCTTTTCATACCCCATACGTGCCAATTCTTCAAAGATAGTAGTAGTTGGAAGACAATTAGTACCTTCTGCATCATCCAAGTGAAGATCTCTCCTTATGCTTGACTCCGTAACAATAACCCTCTTCTTATCAACTAGGGCTTGTAACTGTCGCACTTCATTAACTGTCTGTACCTTGGCAGTTGCCCAAATTTGTTCAATACAAGATGTGTAGATTACTGGATTGACTGTTAAAGCATATGAAACAGAGCATGATTTCAGGAAATCAATTATCTCTACAAACCCATCACTTTCTTTGGGATTTTCCAAGAATGCGACCACATTGTGCGTTTCAGCAAACTTAGGGCTTGACATAATGTTGAATTTGATGATCAAAGATGAAAATTTAATTAGGGTTTATGGTTAGAGAGTGTTTGAATAAGTGAATCAATAAAGAAGTAAATGAAACTTATTCAAGTATTTATAGATGTCACCCTCAATAGCAACAACTTGGAACTCGCCAGCCATTTAACATACGTACATAACAGCTGAAACAATTAGGGACAGTACTTAATTTAAGCCTTACGCATTACTTAAGCTTAAGTAGCATAAGTTGTAACTGAGCAACATTAAAGAAATACACCAGTAATCATTCAAGGTTTATTCCCTATCAACATTCATCATTAAATTTGAAGTCACACACACATCTCTTTCTGTTTTTTTGCTTCAACTGCTCTAATTCTTTTTGCTCACATAATTACTCATTTCTGTTTTTATGCACACATCTCTCTTTCTATTTTTAAGCTCACAAAATCTCTTATTTCGTTTGGCTTACCAAGATACTCTTTTTGTTTTTATATAACAGTTGTGTACAAAATTTCATTAATTCCAATAGTTTCTATACTTCACTCCCACTTCCAAGTGTGTAACCTCTTGAGAGAGGTGGATCAATAAACTGTTTAGATGTAATCTCAAACCTAGTTTGAGCATTTACATCCCCAATATGGTTTCTTGGCACCTGGGACCACTACCTGAATCAATTCCCTAAGGAGTTGATTCATTAGGTTGCCATTGGATTGGTTTATTTGATGTTACTCACTATCCTGCTTTACTTCTTAAGCTAAAGCAGTAGTGGAAGGAGCAAGTAGTGGTAGTCTTTTAATTTCTGTCACCCAACTCCTTAGGACAGACTCATCAACCAACCTTTGTCAGGGGAACCACTAGACTGAGGTATCATTGGTGTTCCTTGACCTCTCTTTGATATGCCTAGATGTGTTTTGATTCCATTTAGGACCATCTCATGATCTAACATTAATCTTTCATCATGCTTTTTGGTTGTATAAATAAGGAACTTCCCCTCAAGAGATAAGAATTTGAAACAGTTTCAACTTTTGTGCCCATGTCATCCTAACAGTATTAACATTTGCCTGCCAGTAGAAATTTTCTGCCTAACAGCATTAACTGAAGTCGAACAGCATTAACTCTATCTTTAATAATTATGCAACAACATGCCTCTATTCATCACATGCACACTAGAAAAGACTAGATAGACATGTGGGAATTCATAGGATCCATATTTATGCATACCATGAATAAAAGTTAAACTCTGTGAACCAAAAGCCATTATCTTTCCCTTCCCCCATACGTGTGTGAGTTGTATATGTAGATATTCAAATCATTGTATTCAACATGCTTACCTGCAAATGTTTGGTCATAGCCGTAATATACATACTCAAAAAATTTATATTCTTAACAGCATTAGCTATGACTAACGGATTTAACAAACAATGTCTTATAAGTTTTTATTATAGAAAAAAAAATAACTAGTTTTAATTATACTTAGTGTATTAATTAAGAATTACTAACAGTATTAATCCATTTACAAAAAACATTAAGAGTATAGAAGTTAGGATTCAGCATTCAAATACTGATGATATGTATTGAATCTTCCTGCATCCTAAACCTTTTGTAAGAAGTTCTGTAACATTTAAATCATATGAATTTTAACCATTTTGTATTAACTTTTGAGTGGTTTGCAATCTCGTAGAAAAATGATGCCTAATATCTATAGTTTTCTTGTTTTAGAATGTTGAACAGGATTTTCAATAATGCAGATAGTACTGTTATTGTCAATATTAATGACAGTGTTCATGAAATTGTACCCATAATCCAGCAATTGGTTTTGAATCCAGAGTACTATGTCCATAGCAACTAGCAACAACCAACATTTTAGTCTTCAGTTGTAGAAAGTGGAACCACAGTTTGCTTTTTTTTTTTTTTTTTTTTTTTTTTTTTTTTTTTACATTGCCAAGAAATTAACTGTTTCCCAAAACTGACAACCTCAGTTGTAGACTTCCTATCTAGAGTTGTCCAGTATAGTTCACTAATCAGTATAAGAACCAGTTCAAATGACAAATCCTAGAATACCAAAGGCCTTAAGTTGGTTTGCCTTTAATCTATCATAAAAATCTCTTGATTGCTAAGAGATTTGATGTTTAGGAGTAACTTTGAAATCTAGCACATGCACTACTGCAAACCATGATCTTGGTCTAGAATGCAGTCGAAATACATCAAAGACTAATCATAGATCTATAGAGAATTGTCATCAAAATCATCAGCAATCACATCCTTGACCAAGTTTTTACAAATCGTACAAGAGTTGAAGTAGAGTTCTCATAAGAGTAGTTGATTTCTTCAAAATTTCAACTACATTTGTCACTGGATGATAAATATTCATCTTACTTTTCTGTTTGTTCTTGTAACCCTAGAAAGAAAGTTAGTTCTCCCATAGAACTCATCTGAAACTTATCTTTCATTAGCTTCTCAAAACCAGTACATAACTCCTTATTTGTTAAGCCAAAGATAATGTCATCTACATAAGACATGTACAAGAAGAATATCTCCTTTTTGCTTCTTGATAATAATGTCTGATCTATCTTGCCCTTTTAAACCCATTGCTCAACAGTAGTTTGCTAAAGTTCATACATGGCTCTTGGTGCTTGGATGCCAACCCATATAAAAGTGCCAGTGACCCACCTTGTAAACTTTATTGGATGGTCAGGACTTTAAATCCTGGTGGTTTGAGTAACATGACTTTTCCTAATGGTTCCATATAATAAGACTCGTTACATCATTTGATATACCAGAAAAACCATAAAAGAAGCATAGGCCAAAGACAATCTTATTGCCTCAATTCTTGCCACAAGGTGAAAAACACTTCCTCACATCAATACCTTCTTTTGTCTATGACCCTGTGAAAACTAAACCTTGCTTTATTCTAATCACAATTCCCTTTCATCTTTCTTTTTCTTGAAGGACCCATTTTGTACTCACTAGCCTTCTTTCTATTAGGGAGATTCTCTTCTTAGTATCCAAACTTGGTTGAAGTTTGAATTACAGAAGTTCGTCCTGAATGATTTCCACCGCAGGATGTGTCGATAGAGCTTTAGCACTGCTATTTGGTTTTAATTTGTAATTAAGAAACAAGCATAGTAAACAAATATTAAGGGTATCATGTGTTTTCTGCTCTAACTCATCTGAGAAACCCTTGTTAGGAGTAGATTTGACATTCTTCTTGTCTGAACAGTGGACTTCACTTCACCAATCACATTGTCAATTGGATGATCTTTATGTATTCTTGTATTGGGAGTGGTTGGAACAATATAAGAATTTGTAATGTTCCCCAAATCAACTTTTGGTTCTTCTTCAGTGTTGTCTTCTTCATTTGGACTAGTAGTACTAACTGATGGACCAACAGCATTAAGTTTAAGACTACCAGTATTAACATCAGGCTTGGTAGTATTAACTTGTTGCCCAACAGTATTAACATCTTTAGAACTGTTATCATCTGCAAACCTTTCTTGTTCAGCATTCTCAGTATTTAGACCATCTTCAACCTGCTTTTGAACATCATCAGCAGTTTTTGGTTCACCATTATTAACATTCTTTGTAGGTGAATCAAAGTATGAAGTATCTTTCCAAATTGGTATCACAATGCAATCTTGACTGTTTTCTTCTGATGTACCTGCAGAGTCATTAGAAACTGTACCTGTAGTAACTGGTACATAGTTCATAGATTAGGTTAGAGTGTCAATATCAAATAGCCATTTTGGACCAGTCCCTTCTATCATAGGCTTATTCTCTAAAAACCTAATATGCAAGTTTTCTTCTACCCTTTTGGTTCTAGTATTGTATACCCTAAAAGCCTTACTACTCAAAGAGTATCCAACAAAGAAACCTTCATCACTTTTGCCATCAAACTTGCCTAAACTATCTAAAGTATTAAGAATAGTAACATGACAACCAAATGGTCTCATAAAACTTAGAGTTGATTTAAAACCTCTAAAAAGTTCATAAGGTGTCTTGTTATGAGGCTTGACTACTAAAACCCTGTTTTATAAATAACAAGCAGTAGAAACTGCTTTTGCCCAAAATGTGGTAGGTAACTTAGAGTCAGCTATCATTGTTATAGCAGCCCCTATTCCTACACTCTGAGCATTCTTACATCCTCCACCTTCCGTCCCCGAACCTGCTTCTTGCCCCACCTGTTCACCTCCTCTCCCCTGTACCCCTTGCTCCTCTTGTTTTTATAGTAGCTACAACCATCATTGACGTCCTACCCCCCTCAACATTTCCCACGCCTCAATGCATGTGTCACTATGCTCTCCTCAGCCACCATTTTGTTGAGGAGTCCTGGCTACACTATATTCTCTCTTAATACCTTTTTCTCTGCAAAAATCATCAATAACTTTGTTCTTAAACTCTGTTTCATTATCACTTCTGATTATTTTCACTTTCTTATCCACTAGGTTTTCTATTTCTTTGATAAAGCGCTTAAGGATCTCACTAGTTTCATCCTTAGTTGTTAAAAAGAAAACCCATGTAAATCTACTATAATCATCAGTGACTACTAAGGAATAACTTCTTATGCATCTAGCTACTCATATAGGTTGGACAAAAACAAATCCATATGTAGCCTAATAAAGCTTAGTAATAGGATTCAGAAAACTTTGGACTTACAAGAAGTCTGTGTTGCTTCCCTTTAAGACATGCAAACAAAGGTTGTGGTCATTTTTAAAATGTTTGGAGGCAATCCTCGTACTAGATTTCTTGACTAGCTTATTTATATTTTTAAAATTAAATTATGACAAATCTCTATACCAGGCATTGATTTATCTATGTAGCCTTTGCAACACGACAAAGTCAAAACTTTCTTTAGGAATAAGTTCCTTCATATCAAAACATACTTACTTGTCTTTCTAGGAATTTTAAGACGTATCTGATTTTCATCAGGCAAACTTTAAAATTTTGAGACAAGACAAGACATTTAGTATCTGTTTCAAAAGGACCATAGTTTCTTTTGTCACACATCTGTGATGTACGCTTAAAAAATATTGAATTTTAAACTATGACAAAGTATACATCTTCAAAATCAAGATTATCAGTCTTAAAAGTTCCTTTACTAGAAATTTTACCACCATATGCACCTCCTCCAAATGCAACATAACCTCCATCAAACTGTTTGAAATCAGAGAGATAAGCTATGTTACCAGTCATGCGCCTTGAGCATCCACTGTCAACAAATCCTTTATCATCATGTTGTGGCTTGCCCTACACAAAAGAATAAGGAAATTAGATTCCTTTTGGGATCCAAGCCATTACTGACTTAGATCTGTCCCATGCATCAATGTAGTTTTTTTTGTTCAAAGTGATTGATGCACTATTAGGTTTGATAGGTCTCCAAACCCAACATGCTGAGGGCTTAACAACATTGAACCCATTTGCCCCGGCAGCATTAACTGATGTTCTATTTGGCCTAACAGTATTAACTACTCTGGGCCTAACAGTATTAACAGGTGTTCTGTATGACCTAGCAGTATTAACTATTCTAGCCTAAGACAGTATTAACCTTATGATTTTAAATGCTGTCTTAGTTAAGTTTTTTTTATTTTATTTTTTTTGGATTCTTTAAAAAGGGCATTTGGACAGTAGATTGTGTTGATTTGTAAAAATGAGTCTTTGGTCTAGCACAATGCACTGTTGGTTTTAGGTGAGCAGTATAAACTAACTTAGCAGTACTAAGAGGTTTTAGGCCAGTTCTTAGCAAAACTCCTATTGGAGTCATATTTTTGTGGGTTCTATGGTGTGAGGTCTTGGCATATTAATCATTATCCACCCGGTTTTGTAAATTGTTCCACTTACCACCTTTTTCTTTCGATGGTAAGTTTACAAATTTTTTATCTGCACATGATTAAAGCTCCTAATATTAAAACAAGCCTTGTTATACATACAAATTTCACTACCTAGGTTGATTGGACTTTTGACATTCCAATTTCTCTTTTCCTATAGGACTTTGTGATCTATACATTTCTGCATACCTAATGACTATTTAACTGGTTTTTCTTATTTTTGCAGCAGTAGGACTAACAGTTTTTTTTCAGGTTAGTCTTTAGAATCATCATGTTCTCATCTTCTGGCACCCAAATCCTTTAATATTGGAGCATTCATTATTTTTCCTTAACTTTCATTAGGTGCTACTTCACTAACACTCCTTACTAGTGTTAGATCCAACACTTCAACCAAAGCTACTTTAGACCCTGTGATTACTTGTTATTCTACAAAGACTTATAAGAATTTTCTTAGACATATCTGATTCATTTTCAAACCAACATAAGACTCTTTCTTTACTACTTTCAAGACCATAGGCTTTGAATTCAGGCTCTTTGAATTCATCAAGACCATAATAAGATAGATCTAGTTTGTTAGGTCTATTATAAATTAGTAGATGAGGTGGAGGAACTGCACTATATCTAAAACCTTTTTTACTTTTGTCAGTTATCTGACTTCTAAAAACTGGATTAGTATTTTGAGGCCTTACCAAATTTCTCAATTTTAAAATCAATGGCATCTTTTTCTTGCTTAACTTTCTCAAACTCTGTTTTAAGCATATTAATTTCATATTGTTTGATTACTACGTCTCTTTTAAGGACAGCAACTTCTTCACTAAAAAGAACCTCATTCTTCCTATATGTGACAAGTTATGCCTCAACAGTATCTAGTCCTCTTTTATAAGTAATTGCCTTAAATTTAGTTTGATGTTGTTTAGCAAGCAAATCATCATATTGTTTCTTAAGAGTTTCATAGTTTTTAGACAAGTTTTAGATCAAGTTTTATCAGTGTATACCTCTGAGTCTGAAAATACCATTAGAGCCATGTTTTTCTGAACTTGTTCTTCTGCCATGTCACTCCAATCAAAACCTACACCATCAATAGCCAACATTGGCTTTGAAGTGTCTTCATTGTTTCCTTGCTTCTTGGTGTTATCTTGATTTCTGAACTGACCTTCCTTGCTTCTTGGTGCTCTGCACTCCCTAGCAAAGTGTCCCAACTTATGACAGTTATAACACTCTACCTTAGATTTATCATATCCAGCAATATCATTACCATTATTGAAAATCTTCTTGCCTGTTGTCTGATAGTACTTATTTGCTCTCACACTTGGAAAAGAGATGCCACTGTCAAATCCATTGCTTCAATCATCTTTCAGAATTTGCTCTAAGTCTTATGATAGGACCAAATTTGGTACATTGCGGATTTTCAACCACTGAAAAGCATTCACAGTATTAATCCACTGGACACTGCAGTGCAAAACTTGTTAGACTGGCAGCTATTAACACTAGGGCTAGCAGCACTAACTTGTGAAAGAAGCGTGTTTGCAATATTGGTACTGTTAGTGCTTGTGCAGTCATGAAGGCCAACGTTTTGAAACACCACTAGATGTTACCACTAAAAAAAACAATTTTCTTTACCTTTTGTTCAAAATTTTGGAATTGCTTGTACAAATCATCTGTACTAATTGTCTCAACCTCAGGCTTATTATTAACCAACTTCATGAGTATTCCACTCTGGTGGTAAGATGATTAAAATTTTAAGTTTTAAATCTTCTTGGGTAATGTTCACACCCAGATAGCAAAGCTTCTGACCTATATTTTGGAAAGCCTATTGAAAAATAGAGTCAAGAGACTTTGCATTGTTCGCACTGAAATTCTCGTTACGGTTGCTTTAAGAGTGTTTTCTTGTTGCTGCATTACCTCCACAATCTTGTTTTAATCTGCACAGCGAAACGGGATAGATAGCATCTAGATACTGACTGGATGTTAGCTGATGTTCATTTGGAAGTGCAATGAGTAACAAACCCCTAGCTTTGACATCATTCTTTTTATTTATCTTTTCTTCTGCAGTTGCAGGTGTAGACATCTTTGTAACTGTTATCCTATTCTCCTCAGATGTTTGAGATACTAAGACCTATGAATCACCATTTTCTATTCTCCTTAGATGTTTGAGATACTAAGACCTATGAATCACCATTTTCTATCACTTCCTAGAGTGCATAGTCTTAGATCTGGAAGTACTGCTTAATCCTTATAGCCCACATCTCATATTCCCCCAATTTGAGTATAAGAAGCTTTGCATTAGGACCACTATTTGTAGATTCAAGCTCCATGTCTTCTAGATCAAAGTTTCTCAAAGCAAAGCTCTGATACCACTTGTTGATCCCAAACCTAGATCGATTCCTTAGGTTGTCTAAGGTTAAATTACCTTTGATAAATCCAAAATAACTTGTTGTAGAAACTTTGTGTGTATATTAAAGTGTATACGGAATCTACACCTTAATACTCTAGAAGTAAAATCAATGAAACAGAAAATCTTAAACATAAAGATATAACATCAAACGCTGCAAAATTATTTTAGATCATAATACGAGTATCTTAAACTCTTAGTTATTAGGGTTATAACCATTGAAGCTTTTCTTATCGACTTTGACAACTATGAAAATGATAAGGAAGACGATTGCGTAGTTTTGTGATATCATCATCTTTTGCCCTAGAGCCTCTTTTATAGACTAAGGATTCCTTAGTCGGCTTACAATACATTCCTAAGATTATCTCAATCTTTTCTAAACATAAACGTAATCTTCTAAATAAATACATTATGTATATCTTGTACATAAATATCTCAACACTTATCTTCACACGTATTCTTGTTCTCCAAACAATCTTTATCTCTTTAATTCGTCTTTATCCTCTTGACAGTAAAAAGTCTTCAAACAGTTGTAATATTTCCACCAGCAGCACTAATAAACATAAGCAGTAGTAACATTAGTACTAGCAGTACTAATATACACTAACAATAGTAACATGTCTAGACATAGTCTAACTTTTACTACTAACAGTACTAACTATTAGCTTATATTTTAGTCTTCAACACTGAGCAGTCTTAACTTCAACTAACAGCAGTAACTTTATGCTATCAGTACTAAATTATACTAACAGTAGTAACTAGTAGTGGTAACATTATACTAACAGTACTAACCACTTAGCATAATTTCCATTATGTACCTGAGCTGCAGTAACTTCTAAGAATCCATGAAGTCTTTTAAGACCCAACAAAATCAAATATAAAAACTTAGGTTCTGATTTTGTTCTAGATGATCGATACGCCGTATCCAATACAAGTGGATACGCCATATTAATTGTTGATCATAATATAATAGATCTTGCTTAGCTTGTATAAGCTTAAGTTGTATTTCACAAAACTCACTCATAACTCTATTTTTGAACTTTGTTCCATTGTCACATCTGATAATCTTTACTTTCTTATCAACTCAGTTATAAAGCTCTTAAGAATGCCACTAGTCTCATCTTTAGTTGCTAAAAAGAAAACCCAAGTAAATCTGTTATAATCATTAGTGACAACTAGATAATATTTATTATTCATTAAGTTGCTCACGAACGTTAGACCAAACAAGTCCATATGCAATATGAATAAAGGCTGAGTAATAAAGTTCTGAATCTTAGACTTACAAGAGGCTTTATGTTGCTTTCCCTTAAGACAAGTAACACAAGTTTGGTCATTTTCAAAATGTTTTAAAGGTAAACCTCTCACAAGATTTTCCTTAACAAGTTTATTAATAGTTTTAAAATTTACATGACCTAGCCTCCTATGCCATAACATTGATTCATCGAGTGTGACCTATAGAAACTCTTCTAGCAGTTGTAATCTTTCAGCAGTAGTAACCAGCAGCATTAACTTTTATACCAACAGCACTAACTGTGTACAAGCAGTAGTAACTACTTAGAATATTTTATTCATTCTTTATCAGCAGTACTAAGTTACACTATCATACTAACTTTATGCTAATAGTTGTAACTTTACTCAAGCAGTACTAACATATACTAGCAGTACTAAGTTACACTAACAATAGTAAGTTTTATACTAGTAGTATTAACTACATAGTAGTATTTCTTTTAAGTCTCTGAGCAGTTTTAACTTCCATTAGCAGTAGTAACTGGCAGTACTAACTACTTAGCATATTTTCCACTAATATCACTAATAGCACTAAGTTATGCTTAGCAGCAGTAACTCTAACCTTAGCAGCAGTAACTTCCAAACAGCTTCAAAAATTCTTTTAATCCCAACATAAATGTTTATTAAAAATAGTACTTAAATTATGTGCATTTGAATTCAAATGAGAGGAGGCACCTGTATCCATGTTCCAAGTTGGATCTGGTAATGTCATAGTGCTAAACAGAGTAGGCAAATAAGTTGGCTGAGACGGGTATAGGGCAGGAGCTGGTCTGAGTAAACCTGGGCTACCATGTTGTGGTTGGTGGTGGGCTGAATACATGGCATGCTGTGGTGCATGT
Organism: Tanacetum coccineum; assembly: GCA_026074375.1. NCBI lineage: Eukaryota > Viridiplantae > Streptophyta > Magnoliopsida > Asterales > Asteraceae > Tanacetum > Tanacetum coccineum. Next base: position 99 of record BQNB010097474.1, on the reverse strand, counting down.
TAGGCCAAACGAGCCTGGTAAGAACCAGGGGGTGTCCATGATGTTGTTGGGTATGCATTGTAATTAGTAGTGTTTTGACCAACATATGAGGGTGTGCTA
>BQNB010097472.1:0-25378 GCA_026074375.1 Tanacetum coccineum | reverse complement strand
GGCAACGTGGTGAGGATGAACCGCAACTCTTAGACACTACCGTTGGACGTGTTGTCCCGTTGCTACCAGTTTCCCCTGCTCGTGCTGACAGCGAGTTGGAAGCCAATGTGGACAGGTTGTTTGATGAGGGCAGCAGTGGTACCCAGGTGGATCAAGGAGATTCCACTGGTAGTGTTGGTGAGGAAGGTGCTGACATCCAGCCAGTTACTGAGACCGCTGATATTGTTGTTGAAGATGTGATTCTGTTGCAGCCAAGGCTTCATAAGAAAAGGAAAACCATTGTTGCGGATGCTGGTGAACCTTCACATCCTCCCAAAAGGCTAAGGGAGGATCGCGAAACCCTGAGCGGGGCTTCCGTAGGTGGGAGTCCATGTCTGCAGTTCAGCGATAACTTGCTGGAGCCATGCAGAACACTGAGGTCAGGGGTGAGCCTGTTCCTACTTTGCCTTTTCTCACATCCTCTGTGTCTGCCACGCCGAAGCGCGAGGGTGAAGACCATAATGACTCTGTGGCTAACCTTCAGACTTTTAGCCCTCCTCCAAGGTTCGTTATTTCTTCAGACTCTTCTCATCATTCCGGTGCTAATTTTACGGAGGCTAAAGTTGACTCTGTTGTCAGGTCTTCCGCTCTAGTTATTACAACTATTACTATCGTGACCACTATGGTTAATGCTGCTACGGCTGTTAAGGAAACACCTACTAGACCTTCTTTGTTTGGTGCTGGTTCGTCCTCAGCTGGCGGGACTGACCCTACTCCTGGTGGCTTTTTAGATGTTTCTGGCAGTGATTTTCTCATTGGTGATATCCGCACCGTTGTTGATCCTGACTTTAATCTTCAAAAGGTTTATGTTCCGCACTGGAGCGTTACTAATGGGTCTCGCCTTGATGAGGGTCGCGTTTGTCGCAAAATGTTGGACGAGTTTGCTCCTCCAAATTTTTTTTCATCCATTCGCGGAATGGAACACGACCAGCTTTTTACCGAGTTTAACGTTAGAGTTGCCCGCCAAGTTGCTTTGAGTGCGGAAGTGAGAATGCGTGTTGAATATAATATCAAAGAGAAAAAGAAACTTAGGTCTATTGTTGATGAGCAAACAGAACTGCTGAAGGTTAGGGATGGAGATATTGAAAATCTTAAAGCACAGTTGTTATTGAAAGAGGCGGAAGCCGCGAAGGCTATTCGTCTTCGTGCTGAAGCCTCTAAGTTTGTGGCTATTGAGAAATCCCTACAAGATGAAGTAAAAGTTTTGAGAGATCATACCACCGCCCTAGAGAAGGAGAAGAGTGAGCTAAATGTGAAAGCGTCCGATTTTGCGGCTTCAATAAAGGTTAGGGAGCAGGAAGTTACTGATTTAGATACCCAGGTTACTGTTGTTAAATCGCAGAGTGACAATCTTGCGAGTCGGGTACGTATCTTTACACTTAAGTTTTCTTTTCTTTTATTTCTTTGTTTTCTTATCTTTATGCTTCCGCATAATTGTAGGTGCATGAGCTGGAGACATCCTCTACTAGACTTCAAGAAAAGGTCACAATATATAAGAACTGTATGGGTAGGCTTGAGGAATTCCAGGATGAGCAGATAAGAGTTATGAATGATAAATTCGAGAAGTTATATGTTGATTTTGTTGAAATGGCTCTTCATTTGGAGGATAAGTTCTATCCTCACCTTCTGACTACCATCGCTAGTCGTAGGTGGCTTCTTACCTATGGCATGAAGCTTGCTATTGTTAAGTGTCTACATTCGCCAGAGTATCTGTCTGCCCTTGGAGCGGCTATTAGCAGGGCTATTGAGAAAGGCATGCAAGATGGGCTAGCCGCTGGAATTACTCATGGTCAGGAAGGTAGGGTCTTAACAGACATTGCTGCGTTCAATCCTTTTGCGAAAAGCAATTACATTCCTGCTTTGCAAGAGCTTCAGGATGTGAACTTCTCCTTGCTAGCTGAGCTGAAGTCCAATAAGGATGCGAGCACCAAGACTTTAATGAGCATTCTTCGTCTGGAAGAACCTCTTGCTGAAAGACTTGGTTTAAATGAGTCGCAACCTCATGCTAACCAACTGTTGGTCCCCATTCATCATTCACCAGACCGAACTGTCGTTGGTGCCACCTCCCTATTATTTTCCCTAGATGTTTCCCATAACCGAGTTCAAAAAATCAGGGACAATATTGCTAATCATAGGCCAGCCCTTCGTGACGTGTTTATTCCTTTAGTTGAGCCTTTATCTTTTGCTGCTTTGGAAGGTACGAAAGGTACTTCCGGTACTGCTCCCGAGACTACCACAGCCTTATCCGTTACTTTTGCTTCTGTAAGCTCCATTCCTTCTATTTCCACAGATGACTATGATGTTGTGCATACGGATGGTCAGGAAGGTGGAGGTGCAGATGTTAACCCTTTTCCTAATGTTGATGACGCGGAGCTGAATATTGAGTGATTTGTTAGTATGTCTGGCCGTGGTCACATGTAACCTTTCTGTTACGGCCTTTTCTGTGTAAAGAATATTTCTAAGTGTTTTTATCCGTTACATGTCGCGGTCATGTATGACCTTTTTGGATGCGGTTAAATGTACTTGTACAATTTGGATGTTTAACTTTGAATTATGATTTTGCTATCGTTTAATATCGTGATTATAAGATAGTCTTACTTTGAATATTTATGGGTTATTCTCCATATACTAGGTTTGCAATACCTCTTACGTATATTTGAGTTAATTGTTAGGTTTACTCATCCTTTTGTTATACGGGATAACGTTTATTGGGTCATGCCCTATTGTGTGTGCGTCTTAATAACAAATATAGTAACTTTGCCTAGTAAATAACAATGGTTTAAAGTAAAATTTGTGAAGGTAGCTAACCTTCACTTTTTATTAAAGTTTCAAAAAAGAAAACATTACAATGCATGAATAAGATAGATTGGAGTGCATTACCCCCACCGTGAAGTTCGCATGGGTGGATTGCTTACAATTTGTGAACGTAACACTTCTTGAGGTTGCTGATGTTCCAAGTCCGCGGAAGCTGGTTTCCGTCACGGTCTCTTAACTTGTATGCCCCCTTTCTAAGTGCTTTCGTAACCTCATACGGTCCTTCCCACTTGGGGCCTAATTTCCCTGTATCTTCCACACGGCTTGCCTCGTTGTTGCGGTACACGAGATCTATTGGCTTAAAACTCATGTTTTTTACTTTGGAGTTGTAATACTTTTCCATTTTTGCTTTGCTCTTCGCTTCACGTATGGCTGCTTGCTCTCTTCGTTCTTCCAACAGGTCGAGGTTAATTTCCAGAGCTTCATTGTTTTGTGTTGGGTCTACTTCCGCTGTCCTTAGTGTAGGCATACTGATTTCCGCTGGGATGACGGCTTCCATTCCGTATGTTAATGAGAATGGAGTGTCTCCGTTGCTGGACTTTATCATAGTGCGGTGTGCCCATAGAACGTGAGGAAGTTCTTCCATCTAGTTTTTGCTCCATTCGTCCAATCTTGATTTTATCCCTTCTCCAAGACTACGGTTTGCTCTTTCTACCAGGCCATTAGTTTGCGGATGTTTAACAAAATCAAAGTGTTGGTGGATGCATAGTTTCTCACACCAATCCTTGAACGGATTGTCCTGGAATTGCTTTCCGTTATCAGAGATGATTTCTCCTGGAAGTTCGAATCTACAAACAATGTTGTCCCATACGAATTTTTTGATCTGGTTGCCAGTAATGGTTGCAACCGGTTTTGCTTCAATCCACTTCGTGAAGTAGTCGATGGCTACTATCAAGAATTTAACTTTTCCAGGCCCTTTCGGAAAAGGTCCAGCAATGTCAATTCCCCACTTGTAGAACGGCCATGGGGATGTAATTGGGCTTAGCTTTTGCTGCGGATTCCTTGGGACAGGCTTGTGGACTTGGTAGTCTTGGCATGCTCTTATTAGCGTTCTTGCGTCCTCATGCATGGTTGGCCAATAGTAACCAATCCGTAGGGCTTTTTCCACGACAGATCGTGTGCCTGCGTGCATGCTGCAAGATCCCTCATGTATCTCTCTTAGGACATAGTTAGCTTGAAGTGGTCCTACGCACCTTAGCCATGGTCCAAGAAAAGATTTTTTGTAGAGTGTCCCATTTATTATGGAGAACCGCCATGACTTGCGTTTCACTGCTCTTGCTTTTTTCACCTCTGTTGGCAGTGTTCCATCCGTGAGGTACTTGAAAATAGGAGTCATCCATGTGTCTCCTTCTTCTTCTACTACTACTAATACTTCTGTTGCACTTATAGATTTTTCCTTTAGTTCCTCTACCAGCACTTGTTTACTCAAGTGTGCAAAACTTGTTGATGCTATCTTGCTTAACGCATCTGCCTTTTTGTTTTCACTTCTAGGAATTTGTTTGATTGAGAACGCTTTAAAGCTATTGGTGAGTGTTTTTACTTTCTCCAGATATCGAATCATGTCAGTTTCTTTTACGACATATGTTCCGTTCACTTGGTTGGCCACCAATCATGAATCAACATTTGCTTAGAGGTTTTTTATGCCCATTTGTTATGCTATTTTTAACCTGGCAATCAAAGCTTCATATTCCGCTTTGTTTTTTGTGGCATCAAACCTGAATCTTAGAGCGCAGGTGAATTCCATCCCTTTTGGATTGGTGAGTATCAGTCCCGCCCCGGAACCGTCCGTGCAATAGGATCCGTCTGTAAACAAAATCCATGGTTCGGGGAGTTCTTCTGCTTCTTCCATCAGAGTATCCAGAGAGTCCTCTTCTGGTCGTTCGACAATGAAGTCTGCCAATATTTTCCCTTTAACTGATACTCTAGGTCTGTAATGTATTGCATATTCTCCCAACCCGATGATCCATTTCTGTAGCCTCCCTTCTACTTCTGGTCTTGACAACACCTGTTGTATAGGCTAGTCTGTGATTACTATGATGGGATATGCTTGGAAATATCTCTTTAGGTGCTTACTAGCATGCACCAATGCCAACACTAACTTTTCCATCGATGTGTAGTTTATTTCCGGACCCCTTAATGCCCGGCTAGCGAAATAGATGGGTATTTGCTTAACTTCTATTTCTGTCACTAGGACTGCGCTTACTATCTCTTTTGCTGCTGCCAGATATACGATGAGTTCTTCCTTTTCTATTGGTGCGACTAACATGGGAAGTTCAGCAATGAGCTGCTTTATTTGTTTGAAGGCTTCATCAGCTTTCGTAGTCCAACAAAAATCACTCTTCTTCGTGCATTTTTTCAAAGTTTTAAAGAATGGTAATGATTTCTTTGCTGATTTGGCTAAGAGCCGGTTCAGGCTTGCGAGTTTTCCATTTAATTTTTGCACATCCTTTAAGCACTTTGGGGATGGAAGACTTAAAACAGCATCTACCTTGTCCGGACATACTTTCAACCCCCTCGTGCTAACTTTGTACCCTAAAAACATTCCTTCTTCTATCCCAAAGGTACACTTTTTAGGATTCAGCTTCATGTTAATTTCTCTTAGAGTTTGGAAAGTTTCTTCCATATCTCTGACTATTTCATCCTTTGTGCGACTCTTGATAACAAGGTTATCTACATATACTTCGAGGTTTCTGTCGATCTGTTTATGGAATGCTTTGTCCACCAAACGCTGGTAGGTGGCTTTGTTATTTCGCAGGCTAAAAGGCATCTTTGTGTAGCAAAATATTCCTTGGCTCGTAATTAAAGCTGTTTTTTCCTCATCTTCTTTTGCCATTTGTATTTGGTGATAACCTTTATATGCGTCCAAGAAGCATTTGAAAGGGAATCCACATAGGGATTCGACTTTCCAGTCTATTTCTGGTAGCGGATAACCATCTTTTGGACATGCTTTATTTAGGTCTTTGAAGTCTACACACATCCTCCAACTGTTATCATGCTTATTTACCATTATTGGGTTTGATAACCAGTCATGGTAATGCATTTCCCTCATGATTCCTGCTTCTACTAGTTTTCCTACTTCCTCTTGTATTGCCTGGTTTTTGTCAGTCGCTTGTCCTCTTTTCTTTTGTCTGATTGGAGAACATCCCTTTCGTACGTTCAAGCGGTGCTCTGCAATATGCCGTGGGATGCCAGTCATGTCCGCGGGCTTCCAGGCGAAAATATCCAAGTTTCGTTAGAGCATATCGCACAACTTGTTGCGACCTTCTTCTGTGAGAGTGGAGCCAATCATTACTGTTTGCTCCGGATATTCTGGGTTGATTGCCACTTTAATCCTTTCTTCCACCATTGGTTTGTTGGCCGGGAGGGTCCTCTCAGGCCCGGAGACCATCGCGCACTCCAACGGCACCAACATGCTGCTTTTTAAAGTGATTACCCCCTTCTATCGGGATCTTTAGCATTTCGTGAACTGTTGACGGAACCGCTTGCAACTTCCTGACCCCTGGCCTTCCAATAATCCCATTGTATGGGGATGGTGACCTTATGACTAGAAAATTCATCAAAGTTGAAGTGGAATGCTCCTCGTCTCCAATTGTTACCGGTAGTTGTATTTGCCCAATTGGCCATATTATTTCCCCGCTAAACCCAATCAAAGGGGTGGTGGCCGGCACCAACTGGTTTTTGACTTCTGGACGAAGTCGACTGAAGTAGTGTTCATATAATATTTCTAAGGTTGATCCGCCATCCACATACATGCGGTGTATGCAGTGGCCTCCTATTTCCGCCTCAATGATCATCGGACCTTCTGTTCCTTCATCCTCACCCAGGGGTGGGAAAAATATTTAGGTGTTTGGAGAAAAGCTTTGCGTGATCTTCTGCCTGGCTATTCTTTCCCAGGGTTGAACCATTAGGATGGCTAATGCTTTGTCCTTCCCAGAAGTTTCCCCTTTCATTGTCGCTTTGGATTGTTCCTTCCCACTGTTCTGTTTGATCTCTTTGATTAGGTGCGACAACTTTCCTGCCTTGAGCATGTCTTCTATTTGCTTCTTTAGGTGCATACATTCATCTGTGGTATGCCCTATGATTGCTTAAAATAATTCCTTTAGTATATATAAATATATATATATAATAATAAGAATTAACTCAAAAATATCAATAATAAGAAGAGAAGTATTCCAAGAGGGCTTTTTTAAAAGGATAATTACTTTTGACCAAAGTAAAATCCCTGAAAACCTTCCCGGGTCGTGTTCCGATGAGGTGCGAAATTAAAAATCGAGGTAACGTTTATGGAACAATGCTTGAATATCACAAATTGGATTTGGTTATCTATTTCTACTAATAATATGCTAAAACTAGTAAAAGCACGCCAAAAACAAAAGCAAATAAGGACTTACTAAAAACACCTAAAAACGATAGAACGGGACTCAAAAACCCGTTCTTTAAATACTCAAATTCTTAGTTTTTAACCTAAAATGAAATTTTAATAATTATTAAAATCCTTAAATGATAAAAGAAAATTTTTTAAAAAAGGAATATATATTTTTTTTAGCTTTTATATTCTTTATTATGATTAAAACGGATCAAATCTAAAAATTAATAAAAAATTACTAAACTAATTTGGAAAATTATGGAAAAACTTGTGAAAAAAATACTTTGCACTAAGCTAAATCTATGAAAAATAAGTATAGGGGTTCAACAGCTTATTGAAATAAGCTCGAAATAAGCAGAAAAGGGCTTATAACTAAAAAGGAGAAAACGTGTATAAAAGAAAAGTGTTGTGAGGTTATAACGCAAAATACCCAAGGGCATGATGGTTGTGTGTTGTGGTGTGTAAAGCGTTGGTTGAGTGAGGGAGAGGTCTCAGGTTTGAGCCTTGCTCACTATGGAACTTCTTCCTACACTCCATTGTATTTGTAGGTTTTGGAAAATTTCTTTTGAAAAAGCTTTATAACTTAAAAATAAGCAACTTTAACAAAATGACTTTTTTATATAAACTTATAAATAAGCTGATATAAGTACTTTAAAAAAAGAGATCAGGACTTGGGCTTATATAAGACTAAGGACTTTTTATCTTGGATAGTTTGATACTTTTTTAAGACTTATTAAGCTAAGAAATGCAATGAAGCGTATGTACGGTTATACCCTATCCTATAAGCAAATAAAACAAGGAAATAAGCAATTAAATAAGTTATAAGGCCACTGAAAAATCTTATAAAGACAGATTGACTTAAAAAGTGTTAAACCTTAAACTACTTTTACCTATAAGCTTTAATAAGCTCAACCCTAAACCAAATAAGCTACAAATGCCTCTATCCTAACCTAATAAGCAAATAAAAACTCAATTTAAGCAAAACTAACAGCTGAAAATCTCATATAAGCTAATAAGCTATTTGGCCAAAACTGTTAACCAAACAGCCTATAGAGGCACTTTTAAGCTAATAATTAAGCTAGTTAAGCTATCCTTATGGCTTAATGACCAAAAGGACAATCAAGCTTATACATTAAGCTACAAGAATTAGTAAAGAAAAAACAGTTTGAAATTTAAATAAGCTATGAAAAAGGGTAAAGAAAATGGCTGCTTACACTAAAATCCTTTTTTTTGTGGTTTTTTTCAAGTTTTTAATAAAAGCTAAAATGACAACTGCAGCCCTATTTTTAAGCTAGTAAATAAGTTCTAAAATATGAAATAAGCTAAAACAGATAAAGATCTATATCTAATGAGCTAATGCTAAGAAAATTAGACCTTAAATCTCACTTTAACTAACCTAAATTTGAGATTGAAAAATGGACTTTTTACTTTGGAAAGAAAACTTTGACAGTTTTGGACAAAAACTTAAATCACAAATGCCCTCTTTTGACAGCCAATTCCTACTACATTTTTAGACTTAAACATGCATAAAAACAACACTTACAAGCACCTAAACAAGATCTAAAACAATAAGCTGAAATATAAAACTCAAAACCCACAGATTCCTGCAATTATTAACTAAAATCCTTATAAATGGAATTTTAAACGCTTTATTAAACTTTATAAAATAGACTTACAGGCTTAATTTAAGCTTGAAAAAGTTGACTTAAAAACCAAAGTGACTCAAGCTGTACTAACAAGGGTTAGTACTGCTTGTGCCAAACACCCCTTTAAATTTCCAAAATGCATTTTTAGCTTAAAACAGACTAAGATATGAATCAAACAAATTCAAATAAGCATATATAAGACATATTAAGCACAATTAAGACAGGAATAAGCACAAATAAGCAGTACAATAAGCAATATAGAAAATAGCTTGAAAAATGAAATTGAGAACTTACAAATGCCTTTGCTCAAAACAAGGCTAATTAAGCTTTTAAAAGCTGATCTACAAGCTCCAGCTTATCGATAAGCTGGTGGTGTCCATAAGCCCTTCCAAATCTGGCTTATCATCCAACTTAATGCTGAGGTAATTTGAGGAGTGATTTTTGGTGAAATAAGCTTAAATACTTAACATTTTAATTTGCTTAAAGAAAACAGCTTATATAAGAGCTCAAATAAGAGCTTAAGATAGCTTATAAAGTATTTTCAACAACAATAAAACAGGAAATTAAAAACTCAGAATTTTTATAACTTAAAAACCTCAAATTTCATTAATTCATTAAAACAGTTACAAGAATTGATTAAAAAGTACAAAATGCTGAAAAATACATTAAAATAAGCTATTCTATTTTAAACTTAAAGCTATAAATTAACTACATGCCTTCAACGGCTTACAAGGTCCTATATATATAGAAAAACTAAGTCTTGGGGTCTCTCTTTGTATGCTACTTTTGTGAGTGCTTCAGAGGGTGTGTTTCTTATGTGAGTGGAGTCCAAAACTCATCAAAGCCATCCATTTTGAGTGTTCTCCAAGTTCTATCATCCAGGCCATCCATTCTTTGTCTTCATCCTTTGACGAATGAGATTGGAGAGGATTGCCAACATGGATTTGTTGGTTTGTGGTGTGGGGTAGTGGTGTGGGGTTGAGGTGCAGAGGTTGAATACATGGTAATAGTAAAAAAGGCGGGAAGGGTGATATTTCTATTTATGGGTTTGAAGGGTAACGGGTGTTAGACTCTGTTTTGGTTAAGTTGTTGCATCGTTAGTCCTTTTGGACTAACAATGTTAGTACTTGAGGACTAACGATGTAAGGTATTGGGGACTTGTGGTGTAATTAGGATAATGGGGTATGGTTTGGGCTTTTGTTTGGGTCGGGTAAGGTTTAATGGACTTAGGCTTTTTATAAAAGCTTAAAAACTTTAAGGCTTATGATATGAGCTTAATGGGCTGACCCGGCCCATTAGATGGGTGCGGGTTGGCCCATTTAACATTTCTTCGATATCGGCTTCGTCTTTGACTTTTGACTTTGACTTGGTTGACTTTTTGGTTGACTTTGACTTTTTGACTTTTCACACTCTTTCTATTCCCGTGCTCGATTTTGTCCGTTTTGGCTTGATTTTTGTCCTTTAGTGAATATCCGTTACTTGCACAACATAAATCACAAAACACACAGATACAATGTATTTTTGGTATTTTTTTGGTCATTTTAGGCACGTTTTTATAGGCAAAAGGTATGCGTAATTAAGCACATACCACCCTACTTCTTCATGAAATTCATAGAACTTAGCTTGATTTCGTTTCTCAACCGGGGTTGTCATTGGTGGCGTAGTCTTGAATTTTCCATTTTCTAAGGCGAAAATTTCTTTGGGTGTTTTTGTAAGGAGCGTGAATCGATCTTGTTTTCTTTCCGGTCTCTGTTGGTTCCGGAAGCCTCCTTTCTTGAAATTCTGTCTATGACCACTTTCCTGTTATTTCCATAGAGGAAATGACTTTTTCCGTTTGTGATTCAAAGCTTCCACCTCTCCTCCGAGGAAAGATGTGGTCACTCTCATCATTTCGTTGACCGTTTTTAGGATTTTGTCATGCAGGCGTTTAATGAGTTCAGGGTTTGTGATTCCATGCACGAATCTGGAGATCCTCATGCATTCTGGTGCCCTCTTAACGTCCCTGCTTTCCAGCTTGTATCTTCTCACAACATCTTCCGTGGACTCTTCATCCTGCTGTTTGATGTTGTGGAGCTCTATGGGATCTTTGATGCATTTTTTTTGCTGAAGGTAGTTTTCTAGGAAAGCTTTCTTCAGATCATCATAGTTGTCTATTGATTTGGCTGGGAGGTCATCAAACCATACACTCACGTTTCCTGTCAACGTAGAGTTATACATGTGGCACCAGGTTGGCATAGCCCACCGTTCTGTTTTTGCGGCTGTCTGAAATATTTTCAAGTGATCTTCTGGATCTTCACTCCCATCATATGTCTTAACATGACTCGGCATTCTTGTTTTTGGGAAATCGAAGTAGCGGATTCTAGGTGTAAAAGGATCCACCTCTTCACATACCCATGGCTGGGACAAATCATCCTCCTCCCTGCTTGGTTTCTTTTTCTTTGATCTTGATTTCTAATGATCGCCTCCGATGTCTTCACTTTCCGAGAGTGCGCCTGTATATCTCGAGTAGGAGGGTTGGTTGTGGCTATCAGAGTGTGCGGACACACTCCTTCCCCTACTTCCTAACCTTTTGATCACACCTCTTTCTTTTTCTTTTGGTTTTGGCGATCTTGATCGGTCACATTTAAGTCTTGAGAAAACACTAAGGCTAGGTCTTGGGCTGCGCGAGCGCCTAGATCTATACCTCTTCTCATATTCCTTGGTACTCATCATCCTTGACTTAGAATATCGTGACGTTCTGATAGATCCGTCGAAGTTAAGTTGGGCTTTTACTTCTTTCAGTTTTTCATTTTTCTCTTTCTCTTTGTTGAATTTCTCAGCTATGATTGGGAGCAATTGGTTGCAATTTTTGTCACAATACTCCAGGAGGGCATCGTCGGACGCAGGCCCACCTCGGTCTTGTGGTGTTGGCTCTTTTCCTCTCCCAACTGTATTCCGCACGACGGACGTGGGCTGGCTAGGAGCGAATTGTTCATGATTACTCATGGTGAGTATTTTCGTAAAACGCGATTGCATTCAGGGTTCCACGGATTGCGCCAACTTGTTAGTACATGATATGTTACGGGTTGAATATAGTGGATCTGGGCCAATGAATGAGATCTTGCACTAAGCCAAGTGATGTAATGATCTCCTGCACAATTAAAGGTAAACCATTAGTCTTAACGCAAGGACGGACCCCACGATTAGACTCCGACGTGAGAGTAAGTATTCATATTTTTGTTAGAGAATGTCAGAGTATATGTGTCTGAAATGTGGTCAGAAAATCATACTTCGTGGGGTGTCAAAACACCCCTTTTTGTCACAACCCAAAATTTTCAGAATTTTAAATTACTATTTTACCCTTTAACTTTTTGGTTCCGACTTGACTTTTTGACTTTTGACCTTTTACGGTCACATAAAAACGATTACCGCGTAGCCGGTAAATTTTTGAAACGTATTTAAATAATAAATCATATTTATTATTATTACCTCTCATTTACAAATTTATTTTTCATATTATTCAGAAACATTTATTAAAAACGCAAATGTTTGAGTCAAAGTTGTATTTTTACGAACAAAGCTTACCCGAGACATCCAATGACTATCAAAATAAATAATAAACATTAAATAAATTTTATAAAAACATTTATAAAATATAGTCAAGTAAATACTTATTTTTATAGGAAAAATAATTTGGAAAACAATGGCGCAAGTTTCGTGTTATGAATCATTCATTAACTAGTCCAAACGAGTCCCGAACCATTATTCTACAAAAATTACATTTTTGTTCCTTGTGGTAATATTTTCAGCATCACCCCCCAAGTATTATACAATTTACATTTTTATTTATAACTTTCATCTATATAAATAACAATATTATGGTTTCTCTCATTTTATAGTAGCCACCACACACACACACACACACCCATCTCCGGCCAACCTCCGGCGACAGCCGACGCTCCACGCCACAACCACATTCATCTCGTCATAACCACCACATCATCTCCCCACCCGGCTGCCATCATCACGCCACAACCACAACCACCACGACCATCTCAGCCGGCTACCAACATCACCACCATCGCCACCATGGCTGCCACCAACCCACTGCCGACACCAACATCACCCCCATCGCCACTCCACCACAGATCCACTAACACCAACATCACCCCCATCGCCACGCCATCTCCATCACCACTACCACGTCAAAATCATCACCATGCCACTGCCACTCAGCCTACACCACCTCTTAAACACTACAAAAGGGTGCGTTGGGTTTCGGGTCAGACCACAAGGGTGCGTGGGTTTGGCAGATTCGCCCACCAAGGGTGCGTTTGGTTAGTTTATGCACCTAAGGTGCGTTTGGTTTTCATGTCAGCACCAACATGGTGCGTTTGGTTTTTCATAACCCATAAAGGGTGTCTGTTTTGCGTATAACTGCCCAAGGGGGCGTTTGGTTCTGTGGATAACGACCCTAAGGGGTGTTTGGTTCAGCAGTTAACACCTAAGGGTGCATTTGGCTGTGTATACCACCACAAGGGTGTGTTAGTTTATGTGGTTTGTCACCACAAGGGTGTGTTTGGTTTTATAAACAAACCAAATAGGGTGTGTTTGGTTCTAGCAGCCTTCGAGTGTGTTTGGTTTTGGTGTTAACAGTCCATAAGGGGCTGTTTGGAACTGGGTTTAAGGCTGCCCATATAGGGTGTTTGGTTTTGTGTTTTACAACACATAGATTGTGTTTAGTTTTGCTTATCCTTGGTATATATTTAGTCTAGTTAGATATAAAATGAAGCGTGGATATTTTGCAACATGGGTTGATTGGTTAAGGGGAAAAATATTGAGTTTTGTAAAAATGGGAAACGTCTTATAAATGAATAGGTCATGCTGAAATTTTTATAAATTTCTATACTTATTAATTTTCACTATAATTCTATTATTTTAGAAACCCGATAAACGGACGAAGTTATATAGTTTTTAAGATTTTTAATATGTAATTATACAATAACGCGACAATAATCGAAAACCATACTTTTACAAACGAGATAACTATTTTAACTAAAAACCGTCAAGAAAACGAAATACTAAATTATAAAATATTATTTTATAGTTCTCGACTAATAGACAAAATAATAAGTTTTGTAAAAACTTTAAAAATGTCATTTATTTAATTCGTAACTTTAAAACGTGTTTTTACTTTTATGCAAGAACTCTTTACTAATTTAGTTATGTGATTTTCGAAAGCGTGTCGAATTATATTGTTACGATTATTTTTCTTACGTTTCTTATATAATACTTGTAAAGTATTATATGTTACGACTTATTCTTTTGGTTGTTTGTCTTTATTATATAAATCATCGTATGAATTATATAATTGTTTCTTTTTTTATATGTAATATATATGGAGTTATATTACATAAAATAGAATAGTAACTTTCCAAAAATAGAAAGTTTCCTAAAATAGAAAGCTTTCAATTAAGTCATGTGAGATATAAATAAAAGAATGATCGTAACCTAATATTGTAGGGTTTTAGGATCTAAGGCGCAAGTGGATTTCTCATCACATGTATATATATATATATATATATATATATATATATATATATATATATATATATATATATATATATATATATATATATATATATATATATATATATACTAGTGTCATAACCCGCCCGATGGGCTGGTTAGCTTATTTTTACTACATAGTAAATCTTACGTGTATGTTTTTTTTATGTCAATTCAAAAGGATATAACCAACTAATCATTAATAGATAAATTACAAAATGAAATGGGATGAGTTTTCGAAACTACAAAATATTATTGTGTATACAACACCTTGATATCAACCAAATATTCTTAACATACAAAAGGTAGTAAACATTCAAATACGAACTAATACTTCTTTGTAAAAAACATTTGTAGTTGAATTTGAATAATTCCCATCTTTGTAGCTTCATAGCCCGCCCGATGGGCGGTAAGATCAAGTTGTATGGACAAAAACATAAACCAAAGAAACTCAACTACTTCACTAACAATTAGTTTTTGCAATGGCTGAGAATTATTTCTGCCTTCACATGTCAAATCAATAGTTTTCTTATGAAATATGACTTTTTCGCGTCCTTGGTATTGAACAATATTGATCTGTATTTATACTTCTGCGCACCGATGGATCTACCCCGCTTTTTAAACATTGCAGATTCAAACGAAACAACACCTTTGCAGGGTCAGCAACATTCGCTTCATCACTCAATTCACCTTCAATCTCCCTATGAACCTTGCAATACCTTCAACGTATTTGAGACCAACATATATATTATTAAAAAAATAAGTTAACACCAAAAAATACAAAAATAAATAATTCATAAAAGAATTGTTAACTAAGTACATACATTACTTGGTGTCTTAGTTCGCTTAATGTCATCTTGTTCACTTCATAATCATCAATACTATTGCAAAATTTTCACTATCTTTTTCTAGTTCATTCTTTGACATTTTCATTTTATCTTATTCTTTCATTGTCAAGGACAACATAAAATGATTAGTAGAATGAAAAGATCGAAATCATCTTCTTCATCAAATTGAATTATGGTTTTTTTGTGGATTAGTGAACTTATTAGGGTTTAACTTCAAAAGTTGCAGACTAAACAATAACTCACAAAAAATAGTAATGCGGCATCTAAATTGTAAGCATACCAATTTGGTACTCCATTGGCATCGTGAAGCATAAAAGTTAACCACAATCGAGCCTGCAATTGGTAAAATATAAGTCAAATTCTAAATTTAAAACCTGAAAAAAGTGCAGCCTATGTAATCTTTTGTCACTCAATATACTTATCATCAAGATGAGCCTTCACGAAATTTGAATGTTATCCTTATAGTTAACTTCAGTGAAAAGAGTTATGTTTGTGTCGATGTAAAGTAAGCATGTATAAATTATAATCAAGAAATTGTAATGCAAACTTTAAATCTTCTTTATAACCTACCAAGAATAATGCTTGTATGCATCTGCTACCATGACAAGACTTCTAACATTGTCCTCAAGTGTTAAGGCGACAATCTCTTTCTCAATAGAACTCATTTCAGTATAGTGCACCTCCAGACACACCTATATAGTTAATAAAATCAGGATCCTAAACATAATTCGGTTTATCAGCAATAAAATTTTCCAAAAATTAAAGAGCAATAAAATACTAATACATATGCTTTCGGACATATTTGTTTATATTTGTTGAGAAGCTTGTGCACTTCTTGCCTATTTGTTTCATGTCGTGTCATGATTTAATTCGGATCAAGTTGGTTTATTGAAAATTTTGTGGCCACTGAAATTAATAGACATTAGAAATTTTTATAAATAAAGCATACATATATTTTCATGTTCTTGCATAAAATGCCAACCCTAAAAAAGAAAGAGGCATGCGACCTACAGAAAGTTATGAACTCAAAGGACTACTCAAATAAAGACATTCATTGCAAGAGCCAAAAATGTTTTATATATGTGACTACATATAACCTATGTAGGGAGTATCCTAAACTATATACTAAGATAATCCCAATGAAAATTTAAGATACAATACCATTCTTGTCAAATAAATCGTATGATAGTGGTTATGGCATACACGATTCTAACATATAGTCAGTTGTTGCATTTGTCAACTATATTTAAAATTAGACCTGATAAGGATTTTAAAAACCATTTATGTACCTGAATGAGATACCATGCACATCGCCAATGGGACCATCATTTCCACCCAACTGCAAGAGAATATCTATTTTAGGGTCAATATATTCATGAAAATTTATTAAAACTAACAATTAGTTTATGAGATATGACATGAAGAATTACATTGTTCCAATAATACTATAGTTGTATAAATATAATGATCTAGAAGTTTGTATCATGTATGCATCAAACGCACACTTTCGTGATGTTTGATCCATTCGACCCTTCTCCTTATTTAGATAAATGTTTGTTTTCCATGTCAGAGTTTAAACATAACATGAATATAAGAGCGTTCTTAAGTTAAATGGTTGAATTATCCTTTTCAAGAAGTCGTTTACCTGCCTACGGTGTGAGTAACAAACTGGCTTTCACCAATTAGTCTGTCATGCTCGTCACATCTAATTTCTAGCAATTTGCACCCCTGAATGTACTTTTTCATGCACAAGTATCATATAGTTAATTAGCATTTCATGTATACTGTGTGTTCTGATATCGATAGTATGTTTACTTTGTGCTCCATACTGTTGTTATCGGCAGTATGATTAACAAAAACAATAAGTGAAATATATACTCTTCATTATATACACTAACTATTTATTAAAAAAAACTTTTAGGGCCAAGTATTGTTAAACGTCAACCTGACCTACCTCATTTCAAAAATCATCAATATGTACCCATGTTGAGTCAAACCCATTTGAGTATAGGACTACATGGTTAACTGTTTGGTCAAATCACATATCAACTGGTCAAAAGGCGGTAGTACATCATTTTTATTTTTGACATTGATTTTAGGGTAGTGAAATTTTAATAAACTACTTGTTAAACATATTCATTTGAATGTATTTTGACCCGTTATACAATGACCAAGTAACACATTTAATCTCTATAAAAAGACCCATCATAGTGTTCCTAGAATCTTAATATAGAAAGTTATTTGCACATATAAAAATTACCCACAAAATGCTTACTTGGTAGAATTGGTAAAATTCCTAAAGATATGCCGTGTAAAGAGTGTTTCTCATAATCCACAAATCCATCAAGCACTGTTATGTTCCATTCTAAACATTTTTCTGATATAAAACTCTGCAAATTTTGATAGCGTGTAAGTTTGTTAGAAAAAATTAAGTAGCAAATCTGCAAAACCACCATCATCAACACCACCATGCCGTTTCGGTAACTGTCTAACCCCCACCAAATCTGCAAAACAAAAAATTAATGAACCATAAGTCAACAATCAGGAACAAAAACACTGACCGCCTTGCTCAACATAGAAACTTGTGCTCTCACGAATATACCAAAATCAATGCCAGCCTTGGCCCGTTCGACGTACAAACTGCCCGTGAGAATTGCTTTTATCAAACTTTTGTGAACCTAAAAATAATATAATGAAGAAGATTCTCTAGTTAGCATGAAAATAATACTATACGCACAAAATGGATAATGGGGATAACGTATATAACAAAAAGAAAACAAAACAAAAATGAATTTGATCACAAAATTAAACATTACCTGTGATGATGTTGCATAAAATGAGTACGTGTGATTAACAACTTCCCTTTCTAGTGTGATAACCATACCTTGATTTTTTGAAAAAAAAACGCATAAAACAGTTATTGCAAAACTGCCAATCAACAAATCCAGAAAAAAGTAAACTACTGCATATATTGACAGTCTAAAATTTAATAAACTGGCCCAAGGCTTCAGTATGACCATTACCAAATCTCTTTGAAGGCTTGAAGTCAAAGCTGTGAAAGGATGTTTTGAAATAAACACACTGACTCTTGCTAACAAATGCATGTCCGCATCACCTTCATTCAATTACAGTGGGTCTTGTTAACAATCACATCACCTTTATTCCATTACATAATTGATTGTAAATTGTCGATCAAGAAAATATTTAACCTAAAACAAAAACAACTAAAAGCGAACAATCGAACAATAAAAAGTTATTAAATAGTACCAGTAAGTTTGAAAATCAAATAGGAGTTTTAGAGGATATTGCATTTTTGAAAGCATTGATCAGGACCGATAGGTGTGCTTGATGAAGTTTTTGTCTAATATTCACCTAGACCTGCAATCATAACCACAAAAAACAGAGAATAAGTAAATTGCCTGAAACATGGATGAAATTGTACGAAATACGACTAAAAAGTGGAACAAATAAATTAAAAGCAAAATGATGAAGATAAATAATGTTTTTCAAAGAAATTTAATCTTCTTGTGAAAGTAATGAATGAGTCAAAAAGATTTTGAATTCGTGATTTAATTTAGGAAACGCTTTATTATTAAGATTAAATTCTTTCCGGATTGGTAGAGGGTTTTGTTAGGTTTTCAGTTAATGAAATTGATATAGGGATTGGGATATAGGGATTGTGTTTGACTGGATTCAAATTAGTCAATAGATAGGCTTGAATAATGATGAGTTATTTAAGTATGACATTTTTGTTTTTTATCATCCATCATAACAATTCGTTTGGTCTAGTGGTTAAGACGTTTGTTCTTAAAACAAACAACCCGGGTTCGAATATAACCAGGGATAAATATTTTTAAAAAATTACAGATTCATGCCATGTAGATGTCCTAGTAGGCAATGAGGTGGCAAAGAAAACCTCATAAATAATGACATGGCACTTAGTGACATGGACAGTTTATGACATGGGTTTAGTGACGTGTCGTAAACTGTCTTATATATAAGTAAAGATGTGTTAACTTAAATCATTTGATTAGAAAAGATTTATGCAAATGATAATATTTTTCTTTGATCATTAACTATGTTTAATAATGTCATATTCATACCTTAAGTGATTTGTCGGCGTCAAGTAAACTTTCAACTAAATAACTTGTTTACGTAAACTTTTACGTAGTATGACATTATATTTGTTATTATCAAAACATGAAGATCATTAAATATAAATATCGTTTTTGCGCGAATATTTGTATTAACAATCTCCCCTTTTTGATGATGACAAAATATAAACTCATGCTTATTTAAAAGTTACTAAATAAGTATTTAGTGGATGAGTTTGCATCTCTTCTCCCTCTTTTTGTCGAAGCAAAAAGTGTTATAGAGGTGGTCCTTGTAAGTCCTCTTTCTCCCCAATTTTGAAATGTTTCATTTTAGCCCCTAACAGCTAGTATTTATATAAAGAAAAAAAAAATTAAAATTTTTTCATTTTACCCTAAACAACGCGATGATTTTTTAAAAATTAAATTTAATTTTAACCCACCTCACCAACTCACTTATATATACAACAATTACAAATACAATAAATTACATACAAATTCACCACTTCTTTCAAATAACAGAAACTACATCTTTTGCAACAAAAAAAAAATGTCTGATAATTTCCCAACAACGGTTTCATGAATTCTTCTCACGGGTCGGATGAGCCGGAACATGTTTCAAACAATACCACAATGAACTACAACAAGCTTTTTTCCGATGGCAACAATACCACAAAATCCTAAACCGTTGATTTTTGATAATCTTAACAAAACCTCCACCACATTCATCAGAATCTTCCTAAACACTCACTCAACCTCAACAAGTCGATTCGCAAAAAAAAGGCCGGTCGCTAGCAACTAAAGCTCGAAGGGGAAAAAAAAGTTAAGACGAAGCCCACAAGAGCCAGAGGGTGAGCAGCGGGCGTTGGTACGGTCGAAGAAGTAATTGCTTGCCAACAACATGTTACGTTCGGCCGTATCCAAGATAGTATAATGTCGGAATGTCACAAAACGCATGACACGTTTTGGTTCTCGGGTTTTGAACGTGTTCAATTCGAAAAAAATTTCAAAACCGTACGAAGAATATGTTGACTAGTAAATGGATACTGTTGAATAATGCCATTTGCAATGTTCAACGCCATCCGACGTACAAACGGGCCAAACGTTCGGGGAAAAGTGGAGAAAACAGATGTGGATTATTGTATGAAAACGGGATCAAACGTATTTACGTGACGAGCATTAGGGGGTCGAGTTTTCTAAGATGATGCTTGGGCCGTTTTGAGTTTTCACCCAGAAATGGGCACGCACCGCGACAAAGTTGACATTAATCTAAGGAGACGTTTCCCCCGGGGGCTGCCATGGTGATCCTATTCGGTCACGGATGCTCATCGACCAGTCCCCCACGGCACACAACGATCCGCCAAGAAAAGAAATTCCGACGCTTACGGCGAGCACCGGTGGAAGTAGCGCGTCGGCCCAATTCGGAGAGCTAATGGAGCAGGAGCTTCGTCTGAAACGGCGAAGGACGCGAAAGGCTTTCGAAGCTCAAGCGAAAAAGACCGACACACTAATGCGGTTGGAGGGTTCGAGGTTTTTTTCTAGCTTACGAGCACCAAGGCATTTGGACGAGCGACGTCCTATTTGGGATAAAAGAAAGCAAAAAAAAATTGAAAAAAACAAAAATAAAATGTTTGGGTGACGAGGACGACGAAGACGAAGACGAGTAGTTTTTTTTATCTAATTTGTAATGTATTTGTTTTCATTAATGTTTTTTTATTTGTTATGTTTTTTTATTCGTAATGTTTTTTTTTATTTTGTAATGTATTTTTTTTTTAATTTGCTTAATGTGTTTTTTTTTAATTTAATTTTGTATGTTTAATTTGATGAAATAGTTAGTTTGTTAAAATAATGAAATAATTGTTTAGGGGGTTTTATGAAAATAAAGAGGTGAGTGGTGTTATGATTAGAGGAGTGGTGTTGGTGTTTGTGTTATGCTGATGTGGCGCTGGTGTGGCACCCAAAAAATGGTGTTACCGTGTTACGACACCTGAGGCTCTTAAATCATAAATTGTGACATCGTGAATACTTTTCTTAATTTAATCCTATGTATTGTAGTTTGTGTATAAGTGTATTGTATAGTTGTTAAGATGATAATGAGGTTGTAACCCCGCGCTTCGCTGCGGGGTGTGAGCGGGGATTTTTTTAGCTTGTTTTTGTCTATATCGTTTGTCGAATCAACCTTCAAAACAGATATATGGCCTGTTGCTCAAAAGTTCCTGGATCCAAACACTATGGCAAAAATTCAGGTAATGTAATGTTCTAGCCATTGGCTTCTTGTCTCAGGTTTGCAGATTTTGGAATCTAAGTTATCGAGGAAACTACTCACCTTGGCAACTGAGAAGATTACAAAATTCATTATGTTGCTTCATATTAGAAATAATTGATAACTTATTGTCTATAATATCCTGCATAACATTACACTGCTCTAACAATCTATTCAATCTTCTCTCATTCTCCTTCCTTTCATTTTAAACATAATTTGTTTCAGCTTCCACTTAATCATCTCTCTAATGTAAATATCTTTGAAGGTTGGCTGCAGATGGCAAAGATTTCTAGTTAATTTCCGGTAAAACAAATATATGGACTTAAGCTTTAATCAATAGAAACAACAAAAGTCTACATACTTTTGTAAACCTAAACTGGTTTCACATATAAAAAGGAAACAGATTTATCAAAGATAAATAAAATCATAAAGATGATAAAACCTGCTTATTTGTTATTGTCTTCTTAAATAAGCCATTTTCAGTAAGTAGATGAATATACTTATCCAGAACCGCTTATTTCAGCCGCCAATAATGTGATTAGCAGTCTTGATAACCCATTCAAAAGCAAATCTTTTACGACAAATTGCAGCAATCATTTAAGGGTTCCACAGTGTTTTATCTTTCCTTTTTTTATTGATTAAAACAGATGCAACTTATAGTGTCTCCATCTGCATAAGCAAACAGATCAACCCAGCACGATCCACACAAGAAATACCCAATCTGGTTTACATTCGCTAGCAATTATCAAACAATATGAGCATGGAACGTGCTAAGACAGTAAAAGCGATCAAGTTACGTGATAAACATATACCTGATGCTCAACATCACTGTTTGACCTTGCGCCGGCTGTGAGAAACATTCACTTGATAATTGGTGATTCTGTTTGTAGAGTAGATTTATCTAATTGATTTGGACAAAATGCTTCCTAAGTATTTCCGTAGTGAAATCCCGAGTAACAATTCAGAGACAATCACGATTAAAGGATCATTGCAAGCTCCAATAAATTACACAATAATGATACAATTATTAGTTTAAAGGGGAAATGTTGTGTGATATGTTACTCAAGCTCCTGAAATAAAACTATTCACAACCATATGCATGCTTTAAAATGATAGACAAAATTGCGATGAAGAAATGATCTCATATCCAATAAGAGGAAGTCAACTAACACAATTAACTCATCAGTTATCATAATAAATTTAACTAATAATCAAACTCCTTCATTTAACTTTAAAATATGACCTACATAAACCCAATCAAGCAAACGTAACCAATATTTCCAGAAATCCAAAGTAAACACTATGAAAAACACATTTATACAATTGACAATAGAAACGACAGTTACATGAGGATGAAAAGAAAAATCAACCTCGATTATCATTACCATGCCTATTAAGATCTATACTTTGGCTAGCTCTAGCATTGGTTTGAGAAGAAAAAATTGGTGGGGGTGGCGGTCGTGTAGTAGCACCACCGTTACTGCCATGACCATTTACGTCTATATCTTGCGGGCTTTGGAACTTCCATGGCTCATTACTATTATGTCTACTCTCTAGGGTTTGATTTTAGTTTCTACACCATAATTAATTATGGGTGTTGAATTCCTAAAGCAATTCTGGCAGTAGGGAATGCTTTCTCGAGAGGTATGGCTGGTGTGTAATTGGAAGAAAGAAGGTCGCCCTAGTTTTCTAAAAACTATGTGTAGACTTTACAAAGAGTGCCCATTATCTAGCTTATATAAACATATCATTGTAACTCATTATGACACAGAAAATACACAACCTTTCAAATATATGGCAACTGAAAAGATGCTTATGGGGTTTTCACATGTACAGAAACAATTTCTAACCATAACTTCCCCTATATTAGTTGCAAGCTCCTACAAGAAAAGGGTTGTGAAGTTAATATTCATGTTTCACCAGATACAAATAACTCAAAGCTACAAACAATAGGTGGCAAATTGGGCAGGCTGTGTGACGGGTCAAAGCACGTTTGGTCATACTAGATTTTTTTCCTACGAAGTGGGTTGACCTGAAACAATTCTGTCACTATGCCCTAAGCATATAAACAATCAATGTGTTACCTATGATTATAAAACACTACACTATTTAAACATAACAACATATATTTTGGACAACTTCCAACCAATTTCACATGTTTCCTATTTAGATTATATTTTCTGAATGTACCCATTTGACTTTTTAGAGGTAAAACATCAACCTAGAACTAAGCTCTGATAAGTAAATAGGTGTTAGCTACCACGTCTACAACATATACTTAAGCTACAATTAGAATGGTTGATCCTATGAGGCCATACGTCCAATGTGGCATGAGTTTTGAGTTCAATTCCCAGTAGTATCCCACGGCTTAAAGACCTAAATTCACACTCAATCACATTCATTAGTTTTGCACACATTCCTTTATTTTTATGTCTTGTAGTCATTGCTATGAATGGCATCTCCGCTACATTAGTCCTATGAACTTTACACAAAATTAGGAATTTTAAAACATTATAATGAAGCAAACATTTGCATATGAAAACCTTTGGCATGTCATTTAATTTGTTAAGCAACAGTTCTGCATA
The DNA here is from genome assembly GCA_026074375.1 of Tanacetum coccineum. NCBI lineage: Eukaryota > Viridiplantae > Streptophyta > Magnoliopsida > Asterales > Asteraceae > Tanacetum > Tanacetum coccineum. The sequence goes on along the minus strand of BQNB010097472.1, from coordinate 1,179 downwards.
GATGCAAATGGACATTCCAAACAGCTCATTGATGTACCAAATTATACTCCTATACACTAACAAAAACACATTTAAGTTAAAGGTTGACATATAAGAATTTATAAATCGATAAAAAAGCCCATTTTTTCCAGCTTATTTTCAAACTCATGGGCCTATACAGGGGGCGTTTCGATAAGTTTATTTACCTTGCTTATGGGCTTAAGTTATTTTTATCCCTATGTTAATTTTAATAAATATCAAAGTCTGTCTTTCCAAACAATAGAAAATGATCATTTCACTTCAGACATTCAATTACAAAACCCAAATCCAAATGGCCTTGAATGTAGCTCTTTAGAAACTCTTATTATTTTTGGTATTTCAGGAAGCAGAAAAATAACGTTTGGGTGTGATTGCATCCAAATCACTTGTTAGGTTGAGTTTTGGTCAAATTATATAGGGCAAATCGCATAAAAAGGTACCCAACTTAGGTTCAATGTCAATTAAAGGTACCCATCTTTTTTTTTCTCAATTTAAGGTATCGATCTTTTCTTTGGTAGCAATGTTAGACAATTAACAGGTTTGCATGTTACATTTCTAACGATCGTTTATTTTATTATTGCATCGTTAGCCCTTTTTATGATTTTGTGAAAAAAATTTATTTTCTACTTATTTTTAAAACCTATACAGGTTTTATACACACATTTTTACACGTTTTTATAGACACATTATTTACACGTGTTTATACATAGTTTTATACACGTTTTTATATGCACATTTTTATAAACATATTTTTACATACGTTTTTATACACACATTTTTATACGTTTTTATATATATTTTTTACACGTTTTTATACATAGTTTTATACAGACATATTTTTGAATGTTTTTATACACACATTTTTATACACATATTTTATACACACATTTTTATGCACGTCTTTATAAAACGCGTCTATAAAAATATGCGATAAAAACGTGGATAAAATCATGTAGAAAAAAGTGTATAAAAATCTATGTATAAAAATGTGTGTATAAACACGTGTAAAAAATGTGTATAAGTTTTAAAAATAAGTAGAATTTTTTTTAACAAAATTATATAAAGGACTAACGATACAATAATAAAATAAATGATCGTTAGAAATGTAACCTGCAAACCTGTTAATTGTCTAACATTGCTACCAAAGAAAAGATCGATACC
>BQNB010097471.1:0-25379 GCA_026074375.1 Tanacetum coccineum | reverse complement strand
TACCCACTGTAAGCCCACACCATAGCCCGTTTCATAGGCATTTTGTAAGACATATTTAAATCCTCTTCACACATGGAGAAGGTGTTAGAAAAATTATTTGACACACACTCTTTAGTGTGTTTTTCTCTAGTTTTCTCCCAACCATCTCTCTCTCTAACTTTCTCTCTCTAAGATCATAAGTGTGTGAAATTAGGAACCTACAGGTACTTTCTGAAATCGAATACTTTAGTGATGACCAATCATTATTAGACGAAAATGACTTAGATAATGAATATAGTAGACTATGCAAAATAGGACTAAAAGTCATGGCTAAAAATAAAATTCTAAAACAAGCTAAAATAAAATTAAAGAATGAAGCACTAGAATTAAAAGATAAATTATGGAAAAAGATCCTCTCAAGTTTGTTTTCAACATGATAGGTAAAGTTGTATTCAATGTGAGGAGTGCAAAAAAAGTGGGCCCCTAATTTAGATTAAAAGAAAAACATTTATCAATTTATCTTGTATTTGATTGACCAACATGAGCTATCATGTTGAAACCAACTTTAGAGGATTCTAGTCCATAAATTATCTAGGTTAGAAAAAGGTAAGGAAGTAAATGAAGAATGCAAGTTATGTCAAGACCTTAAGTTTGAAAATGAGAAGCTTAGAAAACAAATATCTAGGCTAAATCAATTTAACGATAGTAGTCACTTCACTTAAGAAAAATAATAAGTTTCTCAAAAACCTTTGTTGAAGATAAAATCCGGTTTAGGATTTAATTTGTACCAAAGGGTCAAAACCTAGCGAAACCAACAAGTAAATTTCTGTAAGAGCTCAAGAAGTTGAGTCCGAAGAAAAATTGATAGAATTCAAAACCCAAACGCAAAACCCAAAATTTTATACCTTATATAACAATACTAAAATTCTCATTGCAAGTGATGATGAGGTAAAACATTTTTACAAACCTTCCTTAAAACTCGAAGTCGGATCTACTAAACCCACAATGAGGTCTAAAACACCTCCTCCGAGAAGAAAGGAAAACTCTCATTCTCGTTCCAAAACACCTCAACCTAGGAGAGACCAAGGTAGACCAAATTACTCTAACACCAATCACATAATGTGGAATCATCCACACCAACCAAGCTAATGTGGAAGATGTTCACCGTGCATGTATTCAAATCAAATAAAAACATGTTCGAAAACAATAACTTCGGACCTCTGAAACGATGGGGGCCAAATGGCTAAATCATCATATCTTCCAAGGTCAATCATCTACAAGCACCCTTTGACTTTCGTCAAACGAATTGAAGAACACATATAGGATTTCCATAAATCCTCATCCTTAATGCTTGCTACCTTGAAGATTTTAAAGCAATTTCTCTTGAAGGTTAAGGTACGTCTCACTCTCTAATTACGTAAATTAATATGAGTGATAAGGGATATACTTACTTTTAGTGATATTAGGAAATATGGTTATTCACTAAAAAAGCCATTTGTTAGCTTTCTTGTTTTTATTAAGAAATTGTTCAGTAGGAACCATTCTTTCACATGTATTTAATCCATGAATTACTATAAAAAATGAAATCTTGCTATGGCCACGAAACTCAATGTAACGAAGAAAAATAATTTGTGGATTAAGATTTAATATATAAGGTAGGATTAGTTTTGCATCGAAAAATCTTAAACCACTATGGATGAAACAAACTCCTTTCCACTTGACGCTCGCCTCAACTACGTCTATCAAAATCGCCTTGTTAAAGTCTCAACTCCCATTCCAAATCTCTCATCTTTCACAATATCGACTTTTTCCATTTTAAAACGTATCAACTAATTTTTTCATTCGAAGAAATTAACTCATCATTTCGCTAGAAGTCCTTAGTCACCAAAATCGTCTTATGTATTTAGACATCTTGATTATCTCGGCCGAAAAAGTCAAGAAACTGTTTTAATTAAACAATGGTTAATTAAAATTGTTAAATACTCCATACTCACAAACTGCCAAAATTTTCGAAAAATTTTTTCCAGGTGTGGCCCCCTTTAAAAATTAAGGACCGGCTGTGTAAAAAGTTGCCCCCTTAATTATTTAAGGGACCGCCTATCTGTTAAAACAAAACACCCCTTTACCATCCGAAATCATATAACCAAACAACATTTGTTTTCTTCCCTCATTTCCCGCCTGCTGTAAACGAATACCCCAATACCAAAACCTTCAAAAATCAACAACTCAAATCACCAAATCAAACCAAAATCCGCAAGGGGCAATTTACTAAACAAGTCATCAACATCATCACTTGTAATTTTTTAACCCTTTTTGTTTGATTTCATCCAATGTTGTTTCTTAAGACAAAAATTGGGTATTTTTAATTATTTTCATTAATTTTTTTATTTGATCTAGGGATTTTCATAACTAATCAATATACCCGTAGTCATAGGAACACACAACCTGATAGATTGAATCAAAAATAACTTATTGAGTCAAAAAATTTAAGAAACATATTATGCTCATGAACAGATAGCCAAGTTTTGCATATATCAGTTTTAAACTTACCATTAGTTTTGTTTAATGCCAAAAACATGATAAAAATAATCAAGTATGAATCATTCAAACCATACATATATATTTTTTTTCAATGATATCAATATCTATAAAAATAAAAAGATGTGGTTGACTCTTTTTTTTAGATCAATTTTTAGAGTTAAAATGATCATCACTATAGTTTTGTCATTCGTATAAACACTTAACAAACTTGTATAAATCATCAAGATATATAAAATTTATAAAATACAAATAAATATATTTGATAACATTCAATGAAAGTATAAAATAAAGAAAAGGCGATTGGTTAATATTTTAAAACATAGGTTTTTGAGTCAAAACAAACACTATTAACTCTTTTTAAGTCAAAAATAATAAACTTTATACTTTGTCACAAATATATACACTTAACGTATAGTTTTTCGACTAACTTAAACAAATTTTTTTTTGTTAATAGGGAGTGTTTTGATCATATCCCTTGATGTTGAAAAATATATAACTAATATAAATTCTTCGACATGTAGATTAAGACACAAATAAACTAAGTAACATATGGATCCCATCTTAAGTTTTTAGAGTCTAAGTAATCCTTGTCCCCACATTCGTCATTTTTTTACAAAACTTCATTTTTATTTTTCTTATTATATTGATTTTTTGTACCATTTTATGTTTTTTAATACTTGTTTTAGGTGACAAAAATGCCAAAGCTTTACTACCCCCCGTATATCCCTCACGAAATCCTACATCCCAAAAGTATCCAAAATTCCTGGCATCTCTCCTACTATTGCCCAATTCTACAAACCTTATTAAAACCTCAACATAACACGAGGTCGGTTTTGTTGATCAAGCCTACCTAACAAATCCAACAACCTCGAGCGTTCTTTTTAACTAACATTCGCTTCAATTGACTCTTTCAAATCAACAAACCGATTGTTCTGAGATTTATTCTAGACTTCTAAAGTCAAGTCAAGGTACAAACCGATGACTATGCCTATCTTGTTATCTCTTTTATGATTCAACATGAATTCATAACCCTTACTCTTGTTCAATTCGGTCAAATCCTCAAAATTCCATACAATGGTCAAGCCGTTTTTACAAACGAGTAGGACCTTGCATCTCTTGAATATTCTCAAGAAACTAAGGGACCATATTGTACCAATCTTCCTACTCCCGACGACATTTGTCGACTTCTTGAATTGGAACGTGTCGTGGTAGACCATACCATTAAAAGTCAAACCGTCACTCTCAATCCAAATCAAATCCTCACCAAAGAACTAAGCCCCGACATGAAGCAATAGGAAGAACTCATTTGAGAGAATGTGTTCAGACTAGGAGGACATCAGGATCGTCTCCCCGCTTGTCTTGCTCACATGTTGTATTGTGTTGTTGCCGAAGAACAATACAATCTTGCTTATTTCTTTGTCAAAAGAATCGAATGTGCTAGAGCTACTCCAACCGCAAATCTTCCATATGGCATGTTTTTAACTCGTCTTTATCGAAACGTCATAGAAACGTATCCTCATCTTAATAATGGCATCTATGACATTGTTGATCGAGTCATGCGTCCTCTTGCCCTAAGACAAACTCGATGACCTTGAAGTGATCGTGGCAAGGCACGTTATTCCGTCTCCTCCTCATCCTCTCATCATCAAGGTAGGTCATCTCGTCAACACGATGATGATGATGATGATGATGTCGAAACTTCTCGAGCAAGTACCCCATCTCCTACCACCTATCTTAACTCTCTTGATTCACTCAACTACCAAAATTACCAAATACCTTCCTCTTCCAAACAAACCGATGAAACTCTCTTTACACGACAAACCACCTTGCTCAACCAAACGCAACAAATGCACGAGGAGATCCGTGGAGGATTCAAATCATTTGGAAAGGCACTAAAAGGAGTGTTTAACAAGAAGAAGAAGTGAAGACTTAGGAGAGAAATTAGCTAGATAGCTAAATGTGGTTTAAGACAATTGTAAACTTGATTATGTGCATGTTTTAAACATCTTGTGTGGTGATTATCTGATTTATTCAGAAAGACTCGGTTAATATATTTATCTTTAGATACTTCTTTGCTATGGAGATTTTAAACCTTTGTTGTTTTGGTTTAATGAACTACTTATGCCACTTTGGTTTCATGATTTGATGTGTTTATTACATGCTATATGATTAAAGGTGCTCATAAAACTCAATAGGACTTGCTGCAAATAAACCACCAAAACAAAAATACTCTCACAAAAATTCTGAGAAAAATCATTTTTCTGTAAAAATTGGAACCAGCAGAGGGCGACCCCCTTAATTCATAACGGGCGGCCCCCTTAATTCATAACGGGCGGCCCCCTTATCTTAAAGGGGGCCGACCCCAATTAAGGGGACCGCCCTAGTAAATCACGGGCTAAACAGTATTTTTTTTCCTGCGTTTTGATCTTCCTTTTACCTAGTCCCTCAGCTATCGTTGACCAAATGCGCAACATAAATTTGACTAACATAAACTAGTTCAAACTCATTCCATTTTCAAACCATTTCTTCCCATAAATCCCCTCCAAATGATCATTCTTTAATACACCATTTTCTTCATTATTCATCAACCATTATCAACATCCATGGCATCCACTAGAGCTTCCATTTCCAAAGCCTCCAAGAGACTAAAAATCAACATCATTCCACCAAAACAATTTTTTAAAGGATTTAACCCTGAAGGACCACAAAAACTCCATTTACCCACACGTCAACTCTCATTACCTAGTGCTCCCTATTCAACCATCCAAAAACCATCAACCAAAGGATACTTCTTCATCATCAATTGACTAACATACCCAAATCCACCATCCCTCGACAACATCACTTTCACCTAATGGGTTTCTAGAATCCCATCAACATCTCCTCCTCCAGAGTTTCTCCACACTTCCAACTCTAGAAAAAGGCATCAATGGCCATCACTCCCTCACCTTGTTCACCAAATAAACCCCACTTGATGTCCAATTTTTGATACTCCCATCACCTTCACCTCGCACTATCCTTGTCAGCTCATTCCTTGGATAACCTGCTTGAGGCACATGGAGATTCATGCTTGTTGTTCATTCATAATCCGTACTCTCATATTTGGATTGAGAGATGAACGCTTAATATATGTTTTCATATACTGAACATATGCTCTAGACAACCACCACAACCATCTCCCACCACCTCCATCATCTTCCCCAAACAAACATGCGCTATTTGATTTTCTCAAATAATTGTCCTATCCACCATTTTTGCTAGCAAGTCCTATGGAGCTTTTACCTAGTTATTGGACTTTTTTTATAGTTTAAAAATTTTCATGACTGTTAGCATGATTATTTTCCCCCCCTTATGTAAATGCATAGTTCACACACATTGTCCTAAATGAATGAAGTATCTTTTGCTTTGATGTTTGCTTGCACTTGTCATATTTTTCCTTCCTTCTTGCTACATGTTAGAAATATTTGTATTGTTCTAACTCGTTTTTGTAGCCAAGAAACCATAGCTCGATTCCTTGGTGCCCTCGAACGAGGGGGAGCACACATCAAGGGGGAGCATTTATTCCGTCGATTTTACTAGCAATTCTCGACGATGCCTTTTTGATTCTACAAAAAGGGGGAGAAATGACATAAAACTCACTAAATACTTGTTTAAAAATAATTTTACATTTAATGAGTTTAAATTTTGTAATCATCAAAAAGGGGGAGATTGTTGATAGAAATAATGCCTAAAAACATTATTAATATTTTTCACATCTTTACGTTTTGATAATCACAAAATATAAAAACGTTCAATGTAAAATTAAACGTAAACAAGTAATTAGTAGTAAATTTTCATTTCGAAAATTATATCACTTAAAGGTATGAATAAATAAATGCTTAATGCATTTTATGATCAAAGGAAATTTTTATTCAACCTCACACTTTTATAAAATGTTGTAAACATTTTTATAAACATTACAAAACATTTTCTACAATTAAAAGAAATGTTTTATTCAAAATAAACATTTTGAAATTCAAATTTTCGGACCTAAAACGGCTAGAAAAGTTCCAGAAAATTCCCCCTACACAAAAGACAAACTGGGGAGCCCCTAGTCTAGGGCGGCCCCCTTAAATACACGGGCGGCCCCCTTAATTTTAAGGGGACCGCCCACCTATTTAAGGGGACCGCCCATAGGTAGACGCTCCTCCAGTTTGTCCTATAAATACTGGACTTTTCCCCACTATTTTCTCACCTTTTGCACTCATTCTTTCTGATCTAAAACAGCCCACACATCTCATTAAAATTCTTTGATCATCTAATCATAAAGCTTTATTTTCAAGTGATCCAAGCTCAACTTCTTAAGTGCAAGAGAAGAATACTTCCATCATCAAATGAAGAAGTATTACACCTCAAGTGTGTATTGCAATCTTGTTGCATCCATATCACAATTTGTAAATCATTTGTAAATCTTGTAAAGTTGTGTAGTAGATAAATCTTTGTGATTGTTGTAAGTATAGTTGAATCTAGTGATTCATCTAAGTTGTGATAGTTAGGTGTAAAAGTAGAAGTGAAGTAGTGGTGTGAAGAAAACTAAGGTGTGAAGAAGTTGTGTAGTTATGAAGTTGTGTTGTGAAGTCGTGAAAGTATTGAAGAAGTTGTGAAGTCGTGATAGATTGGTTCTAGCTAAGATTAGAACTCGACATCTAGCTTAGTGTCAGAAATTGATATAAGTGAAAGTTATGTACGGTTTTCTATGCCATAAGGGAGTTTGTTGACATAGTAAAGAAAACTCTCGAGTTTGGTGCTCGAGTAGTGGAGTAGGGCGAAGAGGTGCTTCATTACCAAACCACTATAAATTCTCGCGTTATGGTTTGGTTGTTCTTACTCTTATATCTTGTCTTACCTTATTTGCTCATACTATCCTATTAATTGTTTAGATAAGTATATTGTTTATATTTTGCAAGTGTTGAATTCACATAAAGTCGAATCTAAGTTTTTATTAACAAACATAAACATTAAATCAAAAAGCGGTAAACTATTCAACCCCCCTTCTAGTTTTCCACACCTTGCCTTAAAGAAACTTGTCTATGTAGTTGTAACTTCAAAAAGACCCAATCACCACAATCAAATTGCTTATCAGTTGTTCCTTTATCATCATGAGATTTCATTCTACTTTGAGCTCTGCTAATATGAAATTTCAATACCTCCACGGCTGCTTCCCTTTCTCTCAAAGTCTTATCCACCAAATCTACTCTGCTTTCTCCTCCTATGTATGGAATATGAACTGGTTATGGTTTCCCATATATTGCTTCATAAGGAGTTGTATGAATGGAAGTATGGAAGTTAGTGTTGTACCACCATTCAACTAATGATAACCATTTAGCCTATTGCTTTGGTTGTTCACCCGTCATACATCTAAGGTAGCACTCCAAACATCTATTAACCACTTCAGTTTGACCATTAGACTGTGGATGATATGCAGTAGACATATTCAATTTGACTTGCAATAGCTTGAATAACTCCTTCCAAAATGAGCTTACAAAAATCTTGTCTCTGTCTGACACAATGTTCTCTGGTAATCCATGAAGTTTGTAAACATTATCCAAGAACAGTTTTTAGCCACTTGAGATGCAGTGAAAGGATGAGTAAGTGCCACGAAATGGGAGTACTTTCTCAATCTATCTACCACCACCAATATGACATCTTTACCTTGTGATTTGGGTAAGCCTTCAATGAAATCCATAGAGATACTAGTCCAAATACTAGTAGGAATGGGTAAAAGTTGTAGCAGTCCTGGATATGCTTCAAATTAGGCTTATATCTTTGGCAGACTTCACAATTTCTCATAAATTGTTTGACTTCTTTTCTTATTTTCTTCCAGTAAAACATAGAGCATAATTTATGAGTAGTCACCTTAACTCCTGAATGACCACCACTTGCTCCTCCATGGACTTGTTGCAGCAACTTTGTCCTTAAAACTTCATCATTCCCTACCATTAATTTTCCTTTTATCCTTAATTGCTGATTATGCCAAGTATAATGACCTTGTTCATTTGAGGATGTCTGTAACTTAGAAATCAATGCTTTCAAGGTGTGATCTTGGCCCCAACTATCTACTATTCTGTTGTACTAGTCTATAGTGACAGAGGTTGTACCAATGATACTCAAAAGTTCAGCAGGATTTTGCATTCTTGAAAGTGCATCAACAGTTACATTATCCACACCCTTGTAAACAATGGCAAAGTCAAACCCTATAAGTTTTGGTAACCATTTCAACTATGTTGGAGTAGACATTCTTTGATCCAACAAATACTTAAGGCTAATATGGTGTGTCTTGATTTTGAAATGTCTATCAAGCAAGTAGCCTCTCCATTTCTCCAAAGCCACCACTACTGCCAAAAATTCTTTCTCATAGGTGGACATAAGCGGGTGTTTGGCAGATAAAGTTTTACTTAAGAAAGCTATTGGATGACCTTCTTGAAGTAAAACTGCCCCAATTCCCCCTCCTAAAGCATCTGTCTTAACTGTTAATTCCTTAGTAAAATCAGGCAACTTCAAAACTGAAGCACTAATCATGGCTTCTTTCAAAGCTTTAAATGCTACTTGAGCTGCATTGTTCCATTCATAGGCCCTTTTTTCAATAACTGTGTCAAGGGTTTGCTTATCATGGCAAATCCTTTAATAAACTTTCTATAATAGCCAGTTAAACCCAAAAACCTCCTGAGCTGCTTAAGACTAGTTGGCACTGGCCAATTGGCCATGGCTTCTATCTTAGCAGGGTCTGTGGCTACACCTTGTGCAGAGATCACATATCCTAAGTACTCCACTTGAGTAGTACCAGACACACACTTACTGAGTTTAGCAAATAACTTGTGAGTTCTCATGCTTTCAAGTATTGTTTGTAAGTGTTTAACATGTTCTTCCAAACACTGGCTATAAATGAGTATGTCATCAAAAACACCAATGTAAACTTCCTAAGAAATGGTTTGAATACCTCATTCATTAAGGATTGAAATGTAGAAGGAGCATTTGTTAACCCAAATGGCATGACCAGGAACTCATAACGACCTTCATGAGTCCTAAAAGCATTCTTGGCCACATCTGCTTTATCCATTCTGATTTGATGGTAGCCTGACCTTAAATCCAGCTTGGTAATCAACACACATCCTCCAAGAATTATCTTTCTTTTTAACCATGACAATAGGTGATGCAAAAGGACTATGACTCATTTTAATGACTCCAGCTTCCAATAACTCCCTAACCATGGTCTCTATAGCATCCTTTTGGGTGGGTGGGTGTCTGTATGGTCTAATATTGACTGGTAAGGCTCCCTTAACCAATGGAATTCTATGATCATGTGACCTTTGTGGTGGTAATTCAGCTGGTATACCAAACACATCTTTATAGTTCTGCAAAACTGTTTGAATCTTCTCATTGACCGTCATAGGCATTCCTTCCACATTAGAGCATGAAATGGCATCCATAGGGTATACACTTAAAGCCATTGAATGAAATTCCCCTTGTACCACATGTCTTGCATTCTTTTCAGACTTCTTGTCACTCATCCATACCACATTAGACTTGTGTGTACCTTTGAGTTTCACTTTCTTACCCTCATAATTGAATTCCATCCTCAAGTCTTTGGAATTACACTTGATATCTCCCAAAGTAGCTAACCACTAGATTCCCAACACCATTTCACAACACCTAGAGGTAATAACATAACATCAGTTGTGAATGTGGTGTTATCAAACTGCCATTTGAAATTCTTACACTCAGAAGTGGTCACCAAGTTATTTCCATCTACCACTATAACTGCTAAAGGTCCAGTTGGCCTAATTGAACACCCTAATTTCTTAGCCATGTTCTTATCCAAGAAATTATGTGTTGACCCACAATCAACCAAGATATGCACCAAGTGCTTGCCCACATTACCAATTACCCTCATTATTTGAAAATTATTTGTTCCAGTCAAAGCATTTAAAGATTTAAGGCTGCAATTCCTGAATGCCTATGGAATTCATGTTTTCTTCCTAATCATCTATACAATCCTCAAAACAATCCTCATCATCAGGCACTAGGACTAAAGAAAATAATTGCCCTGCACACTTATGCCCTGGAGTATATTTCTGGTCATAATAAAGCATAAGTTCTGTGCCCTCTTTTCCTTGTACTATTTTTAAGACAGTTGTTTTCTCACAGGTGTATTAACAGGAGTGTTTGGCTTAGGCAAAATGGCATGCTTACTAACATTTCCATAGTTTCCCCCATTGCCAAACATGTTGCTATTAAAAGATCCTGATGGCCTATTCTTCTTTTTTACATCATCAAGAATAGCTTCTTGCAACCTAGTCAAAGAATAAGCATCTGCAAGTGTTGTAGGCTTAAACATTCTAACACTCATCTCCAATTCAGTTGGTAACCCTCCCAAATACAAACTTATGGCATGTTCTTGGCTAATGGTTACTCTACATAAAAGTGTATCACACAAATCTTGGTATTGTAACACCCTAAAACCAGGTTTTAGTATTTAATTACGAAAATGCCATTAGGTAAGTTTGGCTATGACTTTAGTAGCCTAAATGTGCCAAAGACTTAAACATCTATATGCGAGAACCAATACGATGTATTGGTAAGTGTTAATACGGCGTATTGATATAAGAAGTGGATATGGCATATTGAGGTTAATGAATATGGAGTATTGGTAGTTTAGCATGGATACGGCGTATCCATGGATATGGATACGACGTATCTGTTAAGTCAGACCATATGTAATAATGTAGTATAAAATATAATGTGGCTAAATTAGGAGAAAAGGGACTTGAGGGACCTAGGTTGCCAAATGGCCAAAGTTCCACCAATTAATATCTAGACATTTCCCTGGAACATCTAAAATGTTCTAGATATATTTTAGGTGTATGTGTGTGTGTCGACACACTGAAGAAGAAAAGAGAGGGAAAAAGATGATGTACTTCCTAGTGTGAATTGAAGGTGATTTAAGGTCTCAATCAATGAATTATGTCCCTAGCAATGATCCTACACAAGTAAGTAACCTTCTTATAGGCCGCCAGGCCTATAAGGAGGCCGCCCGTAGAGTACGCTCCTCTTTTTGTCTTTTAGTGGGGAAGGTGTTATCTGTTTTTGAACCTTTCATTTTGGGGGGAAAATCTGATTTCAAATTTTTTGTTTTAATAAAACATTTCTTTTATGAATAAATATTTTGTGTATATATTTTTGTAAATACACTTTTGTAGAAATGTAAGGTTAATTTTTTTTTCTTGATCACTAATCATGTTTAATGATTTGTTTATCCATACCATAAGTGATTAATCTTATAAATAGAATTTTACGATTAGTAAATTATAAACGTTTAATTTTATCGTAAACGTTTTTACATTTTGTTATTATCAAAACATTGAGAGGTCGAAAAATATAAATAACGTTTTTAGACATTATTTGTATTAACAATCTCCCCCTTTTTGATGATGACAAAATATAAACTCATTTAGTATAAAAATAGAAGTTTATAAATTACTAATGAGTTTAAATCCATTTCTCCCCCCTTTTGTCGAATCCAAAAAGGTTGATCGTCAAATTGTAGTAGAGAGAAAGAAATCGACGATTGAAGACTCCCCCTTGATGTAAGCTCCCACTTGTTCGGGGCACTAAGGGATCGATCTTATGATAATTTGTTTGCTACAAAAGAAAGTTAGAAGTACAAGTGCAAACCAACATAGCACGACAAATATCTCAAGAGTATAATCCACACTTTAGAAACTCATAAATAAAGTGCATTCAAATTTCTAGAAAGATCATATATAGCCATATAGGACAATATATGATGATACAACATAAGATAATCATAACCTAACATATCATAATTAGAGAATCTAATGAAAATAAGCTAGTAGATGATTCATAGCTTCATGAGATGTGATACCCAAAAGGTAATGAACATTTATTTGAGCAAATTAATCATGTGGGGGTGATTAATTGAAGAGTGAAAACGATGAAGATGGCGAATCATTGTGATGATGGACTCGTGATTGGTGTATGAGACGGGTGACAAGGAATTAAATGAATTTAATTTCATTTCTTAATGAGTGGAAGTGGTTGGTGGTGTACCTACAACAATAACAAAAGCTAGCATAACACCCTACTCGAGCATTAGTAAGAGGTTGAACCAATGGGTGTGGTGAAGAGGGTAGTGTAGGAGTTTGAGAATCGATGAGTGTGAAGATGGTGTGGAGTTGATTAATAATTCGATCTCTTTATGGGTAGTCCATAGGTGGTAAGATAGAGTGAGGAGTGTTTCTTGGAGGTGGTGGTGGTAAGTCATTATGACAAGTATGTGATGATTTTGGAAGAGGTGTCTTACGCTTCCATACTTGACAAACCAACATTCTTGGTTTTTTAGAAAAGTTTGAGTGATGATTTGAGCAAGACATTTGAGTGGAAGAAGAAGAAAATATGAAGAAGATGGTGATGATGAAGAAGATTGATGATTTAAATAATGAGAAAGATGAAAAGAAATGGCAAAGCATGGTGTTGGAGATGAAGATTGAAGAAATTGTGTGTTCAAAGAGGGAAATTCCAACAATATTCTAGGACTAGGATGGTCAAAGATACAAAAAAAGAGAAAAATTGAAATTTCTGTCCCCTCCTGTTGGCGGTCCCATATCGTGGGGTGGTCCCTGATTGATAAGAGGGCCACCTGATTAATAATGAGGCCGTTTTCTGGAGAGAACGGACTTTTCCCAGTTTTCTCCCTCAAAAATTATCACATCTTATTCCAAAAAAAATCAAGTAAATCTAAATTAACAATGCATCAATCATTAATCTTAAGCATGCAATTTCAATCAGTGTTAAGAAAATTCACATAGGAAGCATGCAATATTAACACAAATTGTTAACAAGTAAAACATTAATAGGATGATAAGAATTTAAAAGATCATCATAATAATCGGAAGTCATCATTCATTATTCTAGTCATAATATATTAGAAGACATAATGTATTAGATAAGAGAGATAATAATACTAATAATAGTCTCATAAAAGTTACGCCGACAACTTTACTTCCTTTTTCCTCCCATTATATTCTTGAGAGCTTGACCAATTGACCTTTGAATGGGATTTTTAGAATTTGACCGAATTCCTCAAGAGTGAGGGAGAATGACATATTTTGAATGACGAAGTTGACAACAAATTGACTCTCAGGATTATTGGTAAAAGTGAGTTGACAATAAAACTCGAGAACAAAGCGAGGTACAATTTGTTCGTTAATGTCTAACAAACAATCAAAGCCGATTGACTTAAACTTAGCCCGAATATGACTCATATTTTCGAAGTTTGGACTTACAACCCTTCCCTCATGAAAGTACCATTTTTCAAGATTTGCCATTGTGTTTAGCAAGGGTTGATTAAATTCATTTGATATTAGGGGTATGTAGTTTCGTGTCTTTTGATGATCTAGACCAGTAGCTCGAGGCATTGTCACCTAGAAAGACACAAACAAGACCATATTTTAATCGCTTATACATGTATTGATGTTTTGAGTTCGTGCCTAGTGTGTGCCTATATGCAACAAATGTGGAGTAACGATTAACTCGACCTAAAAATAACATCCTAAGAGTTAATCCAAACGCTCCTTAATTTGATTTTGCTCATCCAAACAAGTTGAAAAATACATATGAATTATGTATCTCAAAATTTATTCATGAGATTATTATGCATGTGTTTGAAAAGGTTTTTGGGTTGGATTAATAATGCATAACAACGATTTTATTATGTTCCTAACGTGAGTGATTTGAAAATAAAATTAGGGTTTTAGTTCAAAATCAATTTTTCTATAAACTCACTAATATGTGTAAATCCTATGTCTACGAGAAGCATATTAGTTGTACATTGTATCCTAGTAGTTCTAATTGTTCAAAATTGAAAGAAAAATTGAAAATCCCCAATTTCAATTTTTGGTGTTCATCATGAACCCTAGACTCAAATTGAAAAAAATAGATGAAATGACTTACAATTAATGATCTTTAAGATGTTAGGATTTATTGTTAGTGTTGATTTGATCTTCAATTGATGTTTTAATGGTTGAATTTGAGTTTTGGTGGGTTTTGGGTCGAGTTCGTCGAGTGCAGCAGATAAGGGGTGTTTGTTTTTATGTTTTGAATTTCTTTGTTTAAGTGTTATATATTATGATCTACTGATAGCGGTCCCATATCCCCTGGCGGTCCTAAATATATTAGGGGCCGCCCTCAGTAAAGGGTATTTGGACTTGGTTTTTTGACAAAAATTATTCAAGGAGGAGTGACATTTTAATTTTCATTTCGCGAATTAAAGATGCTTAAAGTACTTCGGATGAAGTGATTAAGTTGTCACGACACGGAGTGGAACATGAACTAGAATCAAGACAGAAGAAGGAGAAGCGAACCAATATGATTTATGAAATGTGTTCCATCATTCCTAAACCAAGACGTAGATAGTTAAACGATTCACGTTTAAGGGGTTTAGTAAGAATGTCGACGGATAATACTTTTTCAATTGAGATATGTCCTTTTTGGACATTATCACGATGAAAGTGGTGAGGAATTTCGATGTGTTTGGTATGAGAATGTTGCACCGGGTTTTTGCTAAGGTCAATCGCGCCTTTGTTGTCGCACATGATGGGAACGTCGTCGATTCATATGTCGTAGTCGATGAGAGCTTGTTTCATCCATAGTGCTTGTTGACATGCCTTTCCGGCGCTTACGTATTCGGCTTCGGTAGTGGATATAGCAAGAGCGGTTTGTTTCTTCGAGAACCAAGATGTCAAACAACATCCTATGAACGTACAAATACTGCTAGTGCTTTTTCGGTCTACATAATCTCCCGCATGATCAGAGTCGGCATATACTATGGTTTCTATGCCGGTCCCCTTAGGATACCATAATCCTAAGTGCGTAGTGCCTTTAATATATCGGAAGATACGCTTAACCGCTTCAAGGTGAGAGGTTTTGGGAGCCTCTTGGAAGCGGGCACAAAGGTAGACACTAAACATGATATCGGGCCTACTTGCCGTTAGTTATAATAAACTACCTATCATGCCTCGATACTTTGTACTATCTACCGACTCACACTCTTCATCTTTCGTGAGTTTAGTATCGGAGGACATGGGGGTTTTCACTGGTTTAGAATTTTCTAGACCAAATTTCTTAAGCATTTCTTTAATATATAGATTAATTAAAGAATATACCATCTTCCATTTGTTTAATTTGTAATCCAAGAAAGAAGTTAAGTTCACCCATCATGCTTATCTCGAACTCGTCATGCATGATTTTGGCAAATTCATCACACATGTCTTGACAAGTCGAACCAAATATGATGTCATCGACATATATTTGAACAATGATGAGATTTAAACTTTTCTTCTTAGTAAAAAGAGTGTTATCTACCATTCCCATTTTATACTCGTGTTTAATAAGGAAAGCTTTTCATCTATCATACCAAGCTTTGGGTGCTTGTTTCAGACCATATAAATCTTTCTTTAATTTATAAACATGATCCGGTTTTTCAAAATCAATGAATCCTGGAGGTTGTGCCACGTATACCTCCTCATTGATAAAACCGTTCAGGAATGCACTTTTTACACCCATTTGGAATAGTTTAAAATCTAAGGTACAAGCATTAGCTAATAATATACTAATGGACTCAAGTCTAGCAACCGGGGCATAAGTTTCATAATAATCGATACCCTCTTGTTGGTTGTAGCCTTGAGCAACTAACCTAGCCTTATTTCGAGAAACAACACCGTTCTCATCTAACTTATTTCTAAATACCTACTTAGTTCATATGATTGTCATATTCTTAGGTTGTGGAACTAACTCCCAAACGTCGTAAGCAACGAATTGATTTAATTCTTCTTGCATGGCGACTATCCAACTTTCATCTCCTAAAGCTTCATTCACATTCTTAGGTTCTATAGTTGATATAAAACAAAAGAAGTTACTTTGGTTTGGGTCTTGTGACCTAAGGGTTCTTTGGTTAAGGTTTCCTATGACGATTTTAATAGATGGTTCCTAGATTCCTTAATGTTGACTATTTCATCAATCTTTAAAGTTTCATCCACAATGTCATTTTCTAGGTTTTTCTTTTTGGTGACCTTAATTGCTTCTTCTTCATCAAAGTCATCATCCACCAAGGGTGATGTCTTAGAGGGTGGAGGAGTTTCATTGAATGTCACGTTAAGTGATTCTTCGACTTTCCTAGTGTATTTGTTTAGGATTATGTAGGCTTTACTATTTTGAGAATATTCTAAAAAGACACATTCGTATGACTTTGGGTCAAACTTAGTAAGGTTGTATTTGGTGTTTAAAATGAAGCACTTACTTCTAAACACTCTAAAATAATCTAATGTAGGTTTCCTACTTCTTAAAAGTTCGTAAGGTGTTTTTCCAAGAATGGATCTAATGAGAATTCGATTGAGAATGTATGTTGAAGTATCTACGGCGTTACACCAAAATTTTTATGGCAACAATTGCTCATTCAACATAGTCCTACTCATTTCTTAAAGTGTCCTATTTTTCCTTTCGACCACGCCATTTGATTGAGGAGTGCGTGGAGCCGAGAAGTTATGTGTAATATAATTGGCATTACAAAACTCTCCAAATTGCACCTCATTATCAAATTCTCTACCGTGGTCGTTCTTATTGACACTATTGAACAACCTAATTGGTTTTGAATTTTCCTACTAAATATTTCGAATTGATCGAAAGCTTCGGTTTAGTCCTTAAGGAATCAAGTCCAAGTATACCTAGAGTAATCATCTACTATGACTAGGGTGTAATGGTTTCTTCCGTAACTCCATACGGCGGATGGACCAAAGAGATCCATATGGAGGAGTTCTAAGCATCTAGTCGTTGAGACTATATTCTTAGCTTTGTGACTAACGTGAGCTTGTTTTCCCATTTTGCAAGCATCACAAAAATGTTGATCAAACTTAAGCTTAGGTAGGTTTCTAACTAATTCCTTAGAAGCCAACGATTGAATGAGACGCATGTTTGCGTGACCTAACCTCCTATGCCACAATGTGGAATTTTCATCAATCGTAGCTAGACAAATTTGATCCTTCGGCTTATTTCCTAATTTCATCACATATAAGCCTTTCTTCCTAATACCTCTACCTATGACTTTACCGTCCTTAGTGATTTCACTATCATGTTCAGAGAAAGTTACTCTACACTTATTGTCACATATTTGTCCTATACTTAGCAAGTTAAATCTTAAGTTATCAACATGTTCTACATTATCTATTTTGAGAGAGTCATTAGAGATCGTACCTTTGCCAATGATGTTACCGCGAAGATTACTACCAAAAATGATGTTACCTCCATTGTATGCCTTGTAAGTGTTGAAGAGCTTTTGGTTGCCCGTCATATGTTTAGAGCATCCGTTATCCTTGATCCATTCGTCGGGTTCCAAGTCGACTCCAAGGAATATCTATTTATATAGTACAATGACTCAAACATTTGGTCCCCAATATCTCATGGGTCCAAAATTGTTAGTGCCAAACATCCCTTGCATTTGATGCAATTGGTTGGGATGTGAGAATGGAAGACACATTTCCTATGGCATGTAACTTTGATGTGGAAAGTTATTACAAGTTACGGAAAAGCCATGAGGTTGGTTTTGTCGACCAGCATGTCTTTTTGGTTGCGGTGTTTTAGGACGAAAATAATTATTATTGACTCTTCTAAGAAGTGGAGTTTTTGATCTAAAATTGGGTTTTGAAAATCCAACTCCGGGCTTTGACAATGGCTTATAGAATTGTTTAACTTCACTGTCACTAGCAACAAGAATTTTGACTTTGTTTAAAATTATGTGTTTTGGTCTAGGACCCAAAACAGATTTTTGAAAAGACACGGTTTTCTCAGATCCAGGTGTTGCTGGTGGCGGTCCCATAATTTTTTTTAGGGGCCGCCTGGTCACTTAGGGGGCCGCCCATATTTATGGGACCTCCATCAGAGGAAACTTTTTTATGAGCTTTCACAAATTTTATTTCCTTAGTTCCACTAGATGATGCTTCAAATGAATTAAACCATAAACCTAGTTTATCACCGGAGGATTTTTGACTACTCAACATTTCATTTAAGAAATGAGTACTCTTTTCAAATTTATTTAATCTAGTGAATTCTTTTTTGAGTTTTTCATTCTCAATTTTAAGTGCATGATACTTTGCACAATCGAGATAAACTCTCTTATTTTTCTCGAGTGTGGATAATTTATCTTTTAATTCTCTAAGCTCATTTTCTAGACTATTTCTAGTAGCTTTTAACCTTTTGTTCTTAGTGATTATCTTTAGACTCATTTTGCATAACTTATCATATTCGTTGTCTAAAGCTAAATCATCAATTGATGAGTTTTCATCACTAAAGTAAGATGATTCGGAACATACCTCACTTGAAGCATGAGGTACAAGACACGTTTCATCTTAGACCTTTTCATCATCTTCTTCACCGATATCGCTCCAAGAGCCTCTGACAAAACCTATTTGGTTCTTATCTTTCAGTAGTTTTGGACATTCTACAATAAGATGATTCGGGTCACCGCATCTAAATCATTTTCTATCACTTTTACCGTTCTTGTCATCTTGGCTTCTTTGGAACGTCTTTTTGTCATTCCTAGGTTGTCTCACGAATCTACCTCTTCTTTTAAAAAAATTCTTAAAGTCTCTTACCGCCATGGCGTAGCCTTCGTCTTCGCTACCGGAAGTCGAACACTCTTCATCACTAGATTCTTTCTTAGCCTTTAAAGCAATAGATTTCCTTTTAACTTTTGCTTTTACTATTTCAGAATCTTTCTTGATGATCATTTCATGAACTTTGAGGTTCCTGATAAGTTCATCAAGAGATAGTGACGTTAAGTCTTTCGACTCTCCAATCGCCGTGAACTTTGCTCTCCATTTAGGATGTAGAGCCCTAAGAAACTTCCTTACGTAATTCTAACTAGAGTAACCTTCATCAAGAGCTTTAATACTAGTAATAATAGTATTAAATCTAGCAAAAGCACTATCTATAGATTCGTCTTCGGAAATGACGAATTGTTCATATTGTTGAACCAAAAGGTCGATCTTATTATCTTTGACTTGGATATTACCTTGATGGGTGATTAACAAAGTTTTCCAAATTTCTTTTGCCGTGTTACACATGAAAATTCTTTCATATTCTTTTCTTGGCAAAGCATTGTAAATAACCATTTTGGCTTCATTATTTTTCGCAAGTCTCTTTTTGAGATCATCGGTTTGTTTTTCAAAAGGGATAACCTCATCTAATTTGGTTTCCGGATTTTGTACAATAGGTTGAAAATCACCATTGGTAATAACATGCCAAAGATCTAGATCTTTTGATTTAACATATGTCTCGAATCTATTTTTCCAATAAATAAAACTATCGCTTTCAAAGAGTGGTGGTCTTTGCATAGATTGCCCTTCTAGATATTTGTCGGAATCCATAGATCGATCCAAGCTTTAAAATACAATATATTTTAAAAATCTTGAGTGACCTTGGCTCCTGATACCAATTGTAGGAAACTAGAAGGGGGGGTTGAATAGTTTACCGGTTAATTATCCGTTTTAAAACTTTGCTTATAAAATGGTTTGATTCGAGTTGTATGTCAATCAATCAACAATATGAATCACAAGTAAACTATCTAATGTAATGAACTAAATAAACAATAACAATATAAAGAGATAAGGAAATAAACGATCAAACCAAGACACCAAGATTTATAGTGGTTCGGCTACGAAGCACCTCTTCGCCCTACTCTACTCCCCGAGTACTCCACTCGAGATTTCACTATGTCAACAAGCTCCCTTTAGGCGGAGAAAACCGTTTACACGTCGCTTACTTTCTTTTCCGACACTAAGCTAGATGTCGAGTCCTAATCTTAGCTAGAACCAATCTAAGACTTCACTAAGTCTTTATACACTCACAAGATATATACTCTTGGATTGACACACAATCCAATTTACACAAATACACAATTTACACTATTGGATCTACACACAATCCAATTTACACAACACCACAAAGAAAATATAATGAAGATTTGTGATCTTGAGGAGGAGGAAAGAGATCACTTGATAACAATTCGTTTCTAGATGAATACGATTGTTCTTCTCTTGCACTTGATTAGAAGAAGGGAGGAAGAAGGAATTAATCACTTGAAACAAGATCAAGATATGTTAGTGATCAAGATATGTGTTTTAGAAAGAAAGAAAGAAGAGAGAAAAGTAGATCTGAGAAAATTCGTGGCAAGAGGTTCAGTTTTTTAGATGGGATAACCCAGTATTTATAGAAGACAAAAATAGTCGTTACTCTGCTGGCGGTCCCGTCGGTCCCTAATATGTTAGGGGGCCACCAGGCCTATAAGGGGGCCACCCGTAGAGTACGCTTATCTTTTTGTCTTTTAGCGGGGAAGGTGTTATCTGTTTTGGAACCTTCTATTTTGGGGGAAAAATCTGATTTCAAATTTATTGTTTTAATAAAATATTTCTTTTATGAATAAATCTTTTGTGTATATATTTTTGTAAATACACTTTTGTAGAAATGTAAGGTTTAAGAAAAATATTTTCTTGATCACTAATCATGTTTAATGATTTGTTTATCCATACCTTAAGTGATTAATCTTAGAAATAGAATTTTACGATTAGTAATTTATAAACGTTTAATTTTATCGTAAACGTTTTTACATTTTGTTATTATCAAAACATCGAGAGGTCGAAAAATATAAATAACGTTTTTAGACATTATTTGTATTAACAAAATCTTCGAGATCATTTTTCACATCATTGTTTAATTCAGTGAGCGATTTCTCAGAATCATTAGGATCATGATGGGATTGGTGAAGATACGAATTATGAGAATCTTGGTTTTGACAATCTTCAGATCGGATGTAATTTGCTTCATGACGTTCACACATCGGCGTGTCATCGTTTTTAGAAGCGTGGTCACCTCCGCAGTTATTATAATTCTTACGCATCTCATGCATCTCCTCTTTTAAGCTCTGTAATTAAGATCCATTTTATAGATTAGAACATCCAATTTTCCATTAAGCGAGAATTATACTATTACTTCCATCGCGAAAGTAACATATTTTTGATGATGTTCGTTTTGGATATAGTAGACCAATCAAGTGTAAAAAGGACCTTGTCCCTCAAGAATATTGAAAAACTTGATTAGACTTTTGTAAATGAAGATCCCTCCGGCTGTTTGTTCAGCATTCCTTGAGTGGGGTTCGGTCAAGACGGATTAGAAAATAGAATATAGCTCCTTGTCAGACCGAGCCATGGCATTTTCGAAGCATGTTTTTGAGTCGTAACCAAGTGTCGGTTAGACTCTCATATATGTTTTGAGAGAAATTTTTGATTTCATGCAAAAGACGATTAAATAACGAAGGTGGAAAGAATCTGTTTATAAAAGATTTTCTCATTTGTACCCACGATGTTATAGACTCTTCATTAAGTTCATTAAACCAGGTTTTAGCTTTATCGCACAAGGAAAAGGGAAATATCAAAAGCTTGACAGCTTCACTTTGAGTTTCACCATATTTGAACATGTCGCAGATTGCGAGAAATTCACGGATGTGGTCATGCGGATCGGCCCGCAAATAACCATCAAATTTATTTTCCCGAATCATTTTCAAGTGGGTACTATTGATAACAAAGTTGTCATCAACATCGAGTTGAATAATGGCAGAATTAGGAGTCGGTGCTACAGTCTTAGCACTTTCTCACATAGGCTGATCATCAGGATCGAGAATTATTTGTTTGGGTTCAACATCCTCTTCAGGTATATTTATAACGACAAAGTCATTAACGATAGGATGTTCGGTGGAAGATTTGTGTGATTCGATCTGAATGGATTCTTTTTGGATAATTTTAAATTTACAAGACCTTTTTATTAAATTTTTATTTAAGTTATATATTAGACTTACTAGTTATTTTCTGAAAGATATGGGATTTATACATACGTTAAGCATTTTGCAAAAAGACATTTTTATATATATAATTAAGGCTAATAGGATAATATTCAAAATAAAATAAATTATTTTCATATATTTTTTTATAATTTTTTATTTTTATAGATATATATATATATATAGATATATTTTAATTTAATTATATATAGCAAATAAGGATAAATAAATAAAAGATTTTTTTGATAGGTGCGGCGTACTTTAGGAAAAGTGCGCCGGCTTTTCTGGAAATTTTATGTTTTTTTTCGAATATTATGATAAACTAGATAATTACAAATACACAAGGCATATAATCAGATAAAATACAATTCCAAATGATTATAGAACCTAAGACTAGCAGATTGGGGGTTTTGGTTTTGGTTTTTGAAATAAGATTCTGTTTGTGAAAATTTGCAGAAAGTGCGGCGTACTTGGGTAAAGTACGGCGTACTTCCTGGGTTTTCAGGAAAACCGGCGCACAAATAGGATGTGCGGCGTACTTCCTGAAGAAAAAATGATTTTTGGGTTTCGTTTGCCAGAAAACGGTACGACGAGTTTGAAAATTTTGTGAAACAAAATAGCACCTAAAACAAGCAACAAACTGATAACAACTTAAACAATTCCCTGGCAGCGGCGCCAAAAACTTGATGTGTGTTTTTCAAGCATTAAATTTATAATACTAGAAATACCGATTTTTACTAAAAACACAACACTCGGGAAGTATACCCGTTCGTGTATAGTATAGCTTTTAGGTAAGTCCAGGTCGTTCCACAGGAATTGAAGTTTTCACAGTTTGTAATTAAGGTGCTAAGGCTAAGATGATTGTCACGTATCAAATTAACCAAGACGAGCATATATCGAATAATGCAAAGAAAGCAATGAAGAGATGATTCAAGCAAGGAATTAAAGTATGTTTGTTTAGGCAATGATCACTAAGAAAATGAAGTGTTTGGAATAGTGTTTATAAGTTTAGAGAATAAAGATAACACAAGTTACAAATCCTTTCGGCCTTTAAATATAACGAGTGATTATATCGATTAATAACAACAAATCCTTTTGGCCTTTATAAGTTATTATAACCAATATAGTAAGTGGAATGATAAAACACATATATAAAAGAAACCTTTCGGCCTATTTTCTTATATAAAATATGTTTTACCAATTCAATAAACAAGTATCCAAACACTCCATATCCAAGATCACATATTTCCCAAACAAACATAATACAACTACTCCATGTTCATATTTAGAACAACCATATTATAAATGATAAACTCATAATATTTCATCATAAATATAAATAAGAATGTACCAACGATTCGTAAACGAAAGTGTATGATAACAAAAGATCAAATAACCAAATATTCGACTCAACAACCAATACCAACATCAACCAATGATTCCAATATCAAGCCTACACCCTATACTTCTGTAACCAACCAGAATATATCACTAATCTCCTGGGAATTCAGCGACAACAACAATGGTAGACGAAAAAGGGGTGTTTGGCAATGGGTTTTATATTGAGTACTTGAAGAATTATGGTTGATTCTCCAAGTATATGGTTGTTAGGTTCTGGAAACGGATGGATGAGGTATGAGGATGGTGGTGAATCTCTGGAAAGCGATGATGGAGAGTGGTGGTGGTCGATGGTGGTGATGGTGGTTTGAAGGGTGGTTTGGATCAAAGGTTTTTGAGGCCTTTATCACCAAAAACACTTCTTCTAAGTGTTGTAAACGAACTTGGGATTTGTGTGTAAGAATATGTGAAATGAGAGAGCCAAGGAGGGTATTTATAGGCTTTTCGAGGGCCAAAGTGCGCCGCACAAACTTATTTGTGTGCCGCACATCGGGTGTTAATGCACTTAGCATTTAATTGCCTTTAATTTTTCCACAGACTGAAAAGTGCGCCGCACTTTGGGTAAAACCGCCACACTTTCTGCAACTTCAGCACTTGGCCTTTTACAAGGTTGTAGAAAATTGAATTCTCTTCGCGTGGCCGCTTGAACCAACTAAAACGGAGTTCGTATGACCGAGTTATGGCCAAAACAGTGAACAGGTGTCGGGAGATCATAAACTTTAGTTATTTCTTCGTTTAAGCTTCAAATCTTCGTGTATTATTCCGTTTTCTTCCACGACACGTACCTAGAACATATAATAGCAAATATACTTGATTAAGTATCAAAAGTTCACGATAAATGATCAAATAAATGCAAATAACACCGTCAAAAACATGTATAATTTAGGCGTTATCACATGCCCAAGATAGAAGTAACTTCTTTGCATTTGTTTTGACCATAGAACCCAAGAACATTAAAGAAGATATCAAGGATGAAAGTTGGACAATGGCTATGCAAGAGAAACTTCATCAATTTGTACGTAACGATGTTTAGGATCTTGTTCCTTGTCCATTAGATCACACGGTAATAGGAACCAAATGGGTATTTAGAAATACGTTAGATGAAAATGGTGTAGTATGTAGGAATAAGGCTAGGTTAGTAGCACAAGGCTTTAATCAACAAGAAGGTATTGATTATGATGAAACATATGCCCCGGTTGCTAGATTAGAGTCGATTAGAATTTTACTTGCATATGCGTGTTGTTATATGTTCAAACTTTTTTAAACGGATGTAAAAATGCTTTTCTAAATGGAGTCATCGACGAGGCATTGTATGTTTCACAACCTCCTGATTTTTTTGATTTTCAAAAACCAACTCACGTTTATAAGCTTAAAATGGCCTTGTATGGACTTAAACAAGCTCCTAAAGCTTGGCACGATAATTACAATCTTTCCTCATAAATAGCAAATATAAAATAAGAATACTAGAAAACACCTTATTCAATAAAATAAAGGATTCACGTCTCCTCATCATTCAAATTTA
>BQNB010097470.1:3451-25379 GCA_026074375.1 Tanacetum coccineum | reverse complement strand
TTAGTTGGACATTTTTCTTAAGAACTAAGGATGAAACTAGAGCAATCCTTAAGGACTTTATAAGACAAATAGAGAACCAATTGAACCAATTGAATTCAAAAACAGGGATATTAATGAATTCTGTGGTTTAAAAGGGATCAAGAGGGAATATAGCAATGCCAGAACTCCACAACAAAATGGAGTTGCTGAGAGAAAGAACAGGACCCTTATTGAGACAGCAAGGACCATGCTTGCAGATTCATTTTTACCTAACACTTTTTGGGCTGAAGCAGTTAGTACACTGCTTGTTATGTTCTAAACAGGGTATTAGTGACCAAGCCTCATAATAAGACACCTTATGAACTTTTAACTGGTAAGACACCAATTATAAGTTATATAAGACCTTTTGGGTGCCATATGACCATCTTGAACACCATAGATCACTTGGGTAAGTTTGTTGGAAAATCGGATGAGGGATTTTTGTTAGCCTCAATTTTATTGAGTCGAACAAGGAAGCTCGGTCACTCTACGATGGAGCTTCGGTCTTTAATTAGTTAATATAAAATTCTTAGAGAACAAACCCAATGTTGCAGGGAAAGGACCAAATTGGCTTTTTGACCTTGATTATTTGACTGATTCTATGAACTATCAAACTGTTAGGTTAGAGAATCAAGCTAACCTTCATGCAGGTCAACAAGAATCTAACCAAAATACAGGTTCAAAGGACAAAATTGAAGCTGGGGTTTCTGAAAAAGAAGATGAATTAGATCAAGACTGCTTTGAATTGCCAATATGGCATTCCTATTTCTTTCCACCAAAAACACATCTTCTTCAAATCAGATAAGAAGAGAAGAAGTCCAAGAGAGGTAGAACAAGTCTTTCTAGATGATCTTGCAAGACTTCAAATGCAAGAAAAGGAAGCTAATGAGGAAGCTAAAGCTCTCAGGAAGGATTTTCAACAAGAGACTGAGAACTTGGTAACTCAGGAAAGAGCTGCTAAGCGTAGCGGTACTAACATTTTTAGTACTGTTAGCACAACAGCTAAAGCTAGCGGTACTAACTTTGTTAATACTGTAAGTGTACCAGTTAGTACTGCAAGTACTAATGAGGGACAATCTCTTTCTGACACAACCAAATCCCAAAAAGATGACTCTGAAATACCTCCACTTGAGGATATTCATGAAGATGCTACTGATGGTATCTTTACACATTCATCTTATGATGATGAGGGTGCAAAGGCTGACTTCACAAATTTGGAAACTGTTGTGAATGTTAGTCCTATTCCCACATCAAGAATAAATCCCTCTCATCCTTCAGCACTTATTCTAGGAGATCCAACATCAGTAGTACAAACAAGAAGCAAAGTGAATAAAAGTTCTGAAGCTCATGCTTTTGTTAGTTATGTTCAAAAGCAAAGGAGAAACAATCATAAGGACTTTCATCTTTGTTTATTTGCTTGTTTTCTATCTGCAACATGTAGACCCAAGAAGATTTCAGAAGCTCTTAGAAGATGAAAGCTGAGGTTTGAATGCTATGCAAGAAGAATTGTTGCAGTTGAGAATCAAAAGGTTTGGATCCTATTAGATATTGCTTATGGAAAAAGGCTATCGGTACTAGTGGGTGTACCGAAATAAGAAAGGAGAAAGAGGAGGGTTTGTCAGGAACAAAGCTAGATTGGTTGCTCAGGGACACAGGCAAGAGGAAGGAATAGACTATGATGAAGTTTTTGCTCCTGTGGCTAGGCTTGAAGCCATAAGGATCTTTTTAGCATTTGCCTCATATATGGGCTTTATAGTCTATCAGATGGGGTGGGGGGGTGGGGGGATTAAGGGGGGGATATGTAGAAAGTGCCTTTCTCTATGGCAAAATGATGAAAGGTAAATGTATCTCAACCACCATTCCAAGATCCTAAGTCTCCTGAGAAAGTTTACAAAAAGTAAAGCTCTGTATGGTTACATCAAGCTCTCCAGAGCCTTGGTATGCTACATTGATCCACTTTCTTGTTGAAGAATGGATACAGAAGAGGGACAATTGACAAAACTCTCTTCCTAAAGAAGGACAAACATATATCATTTTAGTTCATGTTCTATGTGGATGATATCCTCTTGGGTCAACAAAGAAGGTCTTGGTGTGATGAGTTTGAGGCTTTAAATGAAAGTAGATTTCAGATAGTTCAATGGGAAGAGCTCACTTCTTCTTTGGTCTAAAAGTCAAACCAGGAACCCAAAGGTGAATTTTTATAAGTCCAGGATAAGTATGTTGGCTGAAATACTGAATAAGTTTGATTTTGCAGAGTGTTAGACTGCCAGTCACACCATTGAGACTCCATAAGCCATTATCAATGATGAGGAAGCCAATGAAGTGATGTCCATGCTCTATAGTCAATGATTGCTCCTAATGTATGTGACTGCTCTATGCCTGAACATTAGATTTTGCAGTCTGTGCTTGTTCAGGGGTTTCAAGTCCACTCCAAAGACCTCTCATTTGAGTGCTGTTAAAAGAATTTTTAGGTACCTAAAGGGAAAACCTTCACTGGCCTTTGTAATCCTAGAGAGTCTTCATTTGACTTAGAATCCTACTCAGATAGTGATTATGCTGGAGCAAATCTTGACAGGAAATCCATAACAGGAGGTTGTCAATTTCTTGGCAGGAGACTCATTACTTGGCAATGCAAAAAGCAAACAATTATGGCCACTTCTACAACAGAAGCCGAATATGTTGCTGCTGCAAGTTGCTGTGGGCAAGTTTTATGGATTCAAAATCAAATGTTAGACTTTGGGTTCAACTTCATGAACACAAAAATCTACATTGATAATGAAAGCACTATTTGCATTGTGAAGAATCCAGTATATCATTCGAAGACAAAGCATATTGCAATTAGGCACCACTTCATTCGAGATGCATATGAGAAGAAACTCATACAGGTGCTTAAGATTCACACAAATAACAATGTAGCTGATTTACTAACCAAGGCATTTGATGTTAGCCGATTTTAGTTCTTGGTTGTTTCAATAGGGATGATAAATCCATAAGCTACATTAGTTAAAGGGAGGCAACATGAATGGGTCATCTGTGGATAAAAGAGGTAAAACACTCCATGGCAAATCAAACTTGTTCCAAGAAACCCCTAAAACCTTATACTCCACCTTCCTACACATAAAGATCCAATCACCATCAAGCAAGCATAGCTAACAGTACCAACAAGTGGTCAGTACACCTTCTGGTAGCAACTGGACCAAGAAACTGTGTTGTACCTAATCATAAACCTAAGGACAAACTACAGTTTAAGGGTAAGAATTCTCTTGTGAAGCATTTTGAAGACATGAGTTTATGTAGACCATTCAAAGAGTATATGCAGGTGTGGTTCAACCCACCAAGAGACGGTCCATGGCATGTTGACAACAAAGAGGATGCATACCATTGGAGTGGTGTGTGCCAGGTAAAAATGGTTAGTATGTGTTGATGGTGA
Source organism: Tanacetum coccineum (assembly GCA_026074375.1). Taxonomy (NCBI): domain Eukaryota; kingdom Viridiplantae; phylum Streptophyta; class Magnoliopsida; order Asterales; family Asteraceae; genus Tanacetum; species Tanacetum coccineum. The sequence goes on along the minus strand of BQNB010097470.1, from coordinate 21,931 downwards.
GGGGAGGTTGGATAGTTGTACCTTAACCTGAATAGTGAGTCATGGTTAGATGGGTCAGATGGTAGAATCTACCATTAGCTAGAAGAAATGCTTGTCAAAGCTTTAAGAAGATTTACAATGTCACTGAGAAGAGTTACTGATGGTGCTGAAGCATACCTGATACTTACATTGTTCATTCTTTGTTTGGACAAAGTTATACCGACCATAGCAAAGTTATTACCCGCTGGGGCAAAGGTTTGTAACCGCCTTAGGAGTCATTAAGAAAAATACCGCCAAGGTACAAAGTGTAAATTGGAACGTTTTTCTTTTTTAAATCTATATAGTCACCCCAACCTATAGAGAAACCATTTCAATCGCTAACACTTTCTCAAGCCATCTCCTCTTCACTATTCATTCATCTTTTACAAGCCTTAATCTCTCTCACCGCTCATACGCCGATCACTCTCAACTAAGCAAAATGCTGCTACTGAGAGTCCCTGGGTCGCTAGAGAAAGAAGCAACAACATGGATCGCATAGCAGCTTGGAAAAGACTGAAGGGAATGTTGAGTTTCATGAAGTCATTGATTTTCTTCAACGAAGTTATATTTTTCATGCGCTCACTGTAAGTCCTGTTATTTCGACCACATTCGTTGAACAGTTTTGGACGTCTGCTAAGTCCAAAACAATCAACAATGTAAGGCACATAACTGCCAAAGTAGCTGGCAATGTTGTGTCTATCTCGGAAGCATCAATTCGAACTGATCTTATTTTTGATGATGCTGATGGGATAGACTCATTGCCAAATCAAGCTATCTTTAATGCTATTCAGCGTATGGGATATGAAGGGGATTTAAGTGTATTAACATTTAATAAAGCTTTATTTTCACCCCAATGGAGGTTTTTATTTCACACAATTAATCATTGTTTAAGCTCCAAAAGTACCTCTTGGGATCAAATTCCTACAAACATTGCAACAGCTGTAATTTGTTTAACAACTAATCAAAAGTATAATTTTTCCAAATTAATTTTTGATGGTATGCTTAGACATCTAGAGGCTAAGAAGAAGTTTGTAATGTATCCTCGTTTTATTTCTATATTTTTAGATAGACAATTAGCTAATATAACTGTACCTTTAGATCACTTCCCTGTAAATAGTTTAACTAGTAAAGTTTTTTCATTTATGGTTAAGAAGGGCAAACATTTTTCAGGCAAAGTTACACCTTTGTTTGATACTATGTTGGTCCAACCAACTCAGGATGAGGGTGCTTCCTCAGAAAGTCAATCTGTTGAACAATCATCACCCTCTCCTGCTCCTACTGGTGAAGTCCCAAATGAGTCACGCCTGACTCATCTTCTGCTCAGACCAATGAGGGTACCTTTTTAGCAACAACTAAACTTCCCAAGACCTTCACCCAACATTTTCACCCTACTCCACCCATTCCTGATTCAATCCCAGAACCTTCTGGTGAGAATCTTGGAGATCATTCATCCAATGATACATCCCTATTAGGGAATGAGGATGACATGACTCTCCCAAATGTCTATGATCTTTATATCTCCTTATGTCAACAGGTTATAAATCAAGCCAAAGAAATTAAAATCTTGAAGGCTAAGATCAAAAAGCTCAAGAAGCAAGCAAAACCTGTCATCAAACATTTCAAAGCATATCTGAAGACTGTCTCATTGCAGCAAAGACTCTCAAGAAAGAGCTCCTCAAAGAAACAAAGGATGCACAAAAAGAATGTATCCAAACAAGGGAGGAAGAAAGCAAAAGGAGAATCAACAGTTCAAAGAGATCCTATGTTTGATGTAATGCCTGAAGATAACATTGATCACATGGAAACAGAAGATGCTCAAAGTGAAGGGAGGACAAAAGATATGGTGGATGAAGACAAGGAGATTGATGAAGTTAGACTTAGTACTGAAGATGGAGTTAGTACCGTCAAGGAAGGAGTTAGTACCGACTTTGAAAAAGTTAGTACTGACAAGCCATTAGTTAGTACTGATGATTTCAAAGTTAGTACTAATGAACAAATTGAAGGTGCTGATGATCAAGTTGAAGGTACTGAAGATCAATCTAAAGAAGAACTTGCTACTCAAGCTTCTCAAACATCCACTCAAACACCCACATCTATGATATTTGGTGATGATGAAACAATAGCTACACTTCTACTCAACATGAGTAAAGTCAAAGCTGTTTCTAAAGAAAAAGAGAAAGGTGTAGAGTTGAAGGATGTTAAAGAAATTGATAGACCTAGGCCTACTTCTCAAAGATCACTTCTCACATTAAAACCTCTTCTAAAGATTGATCCTAAAGATAAAGGGAAGAAGAAGATTGAAGAGGATGATGAATCTGAAAGTGAAGATGATGATATTCCTCAAGCTGTGAAGAAATTCAAACAGCTTGAGAGTGATGAAGAATTGGCTAGGAAAATTCAAGAAGAATGGGAAGAAGAAGAAGTAAGAAACAAGATTGCTGAAGAAGAAGCAACAAATGAAGCTCTCATTAAAAACTTTGATGATATTAAGGCAAGAATTGAGGCAGACAGAATTCTGGCTGAGAAGCTTCAAGAAGCAAGAAAGAGAGCCGTTTCACAATTGAATGAAAGAGCAAAGTTTCTTCATGATAAATTGTGCTCAGAGACAAAAATTCTTGCTAAACAAGATCTGAAGCCATCAGAAAAAACCCCCGGACCTCCTTTTTCCTACCAAGATCAATTAAGAAATCAGATTGGATGACCTACTTAAAGCATTGTGGGGAACTCGCCAAGCATTCTGAGTTGAAAGAGTAAGAAGTTTGAAGACATACAAGCAATGTATGAAAAGATAAAAAGGTCAGATGAAGATTTCATTGCAATTGGGTCTGTTGAAGATGATAAACTGATCACAAAAATGAATAAGAAAGATTCCTCCAAAGAAGAAGAGATCAAGCAGGAATCTAAAGTTGAAGTCAAGGAAGAGGATGAAGGAGAAGAGAACACAAGAAAAAGAAAGCATGGTACAAGGAAAAAGATGAAGTCAAGAAAAAGAAGATACATACAAGATACTTCTCAAGATGACTCATCTGACATTGAGAAAGAGAATGAGAGCTTGATTTTTGTGCTTGACAATAGCTCCAGATGAGGACAAGGAAGTAGACTATGAAATTCTTGACAAGAAGTATCCAATCATTGACTGGAAGACTGAGAGTCTCGGCACTAAACCACAGTTTGATGAATCTAAAAGATTAGAAGAGATCAATCTGAATGTGGTAACAAGAAGCAATGGTCAAAAGAGATACTTCAGCACATTGATGAGAGTGCTTTCAGTGTTTGACAGAGAAGACTTGGATGCTGTATATAAACTGGTGATGGACATATATCAAGATAAAATTCCTGAAGGTTTTGATAAAGTTATTTGGGGAGATTTGATTGTTATGTTCAATCCAGATGAACAAGATGAGTTTTGGAACTCACAGCATGAATGGAAAGTAATCAGTTGGAAGCTGCACAGTTCCTCAGGGGTACACACTTTGATGACTGAAGAAGGGTTAGTCATTCACATGTTAATAGAGAAGAAGTATCCTTTAAAGAAGGAAATAGTGGTGCAAATGCTAAAGCTAAAATTGGAGTCTGAAGAAGAAAGTACTATGGCATTGGAATTGATACGATTTATCAAGAAGGTACTTGCTGATTTAGAATCAAAAGATGAAGACTGATGGAATTGAGAAGGGATTGAGTGTTGGCTAACCACCACACAACAAATGGTTATCAATTCACCATGCTTAACAGGAAAAGAATGGCTAGTGCCCAAGCAAACGCTTGGGGTAAAGACTTCTCAAATCCGTTTATGGTTTACAATTTACCAAAAATTGTAGGGTAATCAACTCACCTTGCTTCTTGGTGAAGAGTTGGCTAGTCCAAGATCAAACAGTTCTTGGTAAAGACTACTCAAATCTGTTGATAGCTGATAGTTTGCTAAAAACTATATGGTTTATCAAGCACCTGTTATGCAATGAAGCCTTGGCTAGTCCAACACAAACGGTATTGGTAAAGACAAATCATATCCGTTGAGGTTGACAGTTTACCCAAAAACTGGTATGGTAAATTAAATCACCATATTTCTTAGATGAAGGGTTAACTATCCCAGGAGCAAACGGCTACCGGTATAAGGAACATCAATATCGTTAATGGCTCGGTAGTTTGCCAAAAACTAACAACGTCAACTTAGTGGATTGCAGGTATCAATGATGTTGATGGTGTAGTGAAAAGATGTTGTCAATATAACTTGCCTTGCAAACAATGTTATAGTGTTTTGTGGAACCAAATATGTGTTCTGATTGTTGTTTCTTTATGAATTCACTCAACGTTTTGTTGATGTTTTTAAGCGTGTATCTCAGGTATTGGTGCTATTGATGGCTTGGATGGGACGGAACGCAGATATCGAAGACTGTTAGGATTAATGTTTTCTTAACTTAGTACCGACAGTACAATAGTTAGTACTGTCAGTTATACTTAGTACCGACAGTACAAAGTAGTTAGTACTGTTAGATAGTTAGTACCGTTAGTACTAAGATAGTTAGTACCGTTGAGAAGATATTTAAAAGATATTTATGAGATATTATATAAATAGATATGTAAGCCTTTTAGGGTTATCCTTGTGTTATAAAAGGAACCCTAGGCATAGTGAGACACAACAGTTGAACACAAGATCATACAGAACATACAATATCATAGTTAGCAATCTGTACTCCTCAAGAACACTTTAATAAAGTTGTTATTCAGTTGTTCATTGTTCTTCTTAGTACCTGTGTTAAGATTCCGCATTAACACATAGTATTCATAGTCATTGTTTCTACATAGTCGTGTGTATTTATACATCTTGGCTATCATCCTTTATAGGCTGCAAAGATCCAATCAGTTAACCTGGACCTTCAAAGACTGTGTCTCGGTGAAATGTTTTGCTAGTCAAACAAAAGGATGCTTTGGAAAAGAAGTCGTGTCATGACTTTTTGAAATGAAGTTTTTAAGATAGTTTGGGACCTTGTAACTCTGATGTTCTTCATATAAATAAAATAATTTTTGATTTCTAAACGTATCTTTTGGACGTTAACTGGGACTCGTGTGCATGTATTATGAAGTAGCACCCTAAATGTTGTATTCTATTACGTATCTTTTTTGGGGGTGTTACATCTTAATCTCGCCTCTTGGGCAGTACTTATAAGTCATCATCTTTTTCAATGCTTTCCAAGTCATTGTATATGCAACATCATGTTCGACAGTCCTAACGTGGGAATTCCACCACGTTAAAGCATTTCCTTGAAGAGTACAAGTCGCAAACTTGATTTGACATGCGACTGTGCAGTTGCTTATATGGAAAACAGATTCCGTCTTTTCGAACCACTGAGTTAGACCAACAAATCCTTTAGTACCCTTGAAAATCATGGGTTGACATTTGAGAAAGTCACTATAGGTGCACTCACGAGTAGCACGCTCAGTTCTTCTTACGCCACTTCCTGATTCGTGGCTGTCATCTCCATTTCTACTGTTTCTGGTTGCTTCATACTCAGTCAAAGCGTCAGATACGCCTTGGGCTATCAATGCCTTAATTTGAGCATCGGTCATAGGGGTTGTGGTTTTCTTTGGAGCCATTTTCTTCAAAATCAGAGTAGTAATAAGATAAGTCTAGTTCGAAAAGTCATGCTCCAAAGATGAAATGTTGCGAGATGACATGTTAAAGTTGTGAAACAGCTTTTAAAGGACCGTCATGACATTCATAATGTTTTAGTATTTATATAAATAACTCTTATATAAATAATTGTAAGATATACGTAAGGGAATATAAGCATATATATATATATATGTATATATGTATGTCATGTAGGCACGTAATGTAAGCAAGTAGTGTATGCACATGAAAATTTTTGATGTGATGTAATGTTCATGAAAACGGTTATAGTCTAGGTAAAATATGCAACCTAGTTCTCTATAACCTGGCTCTGATACCAATATGTAACACCCCCAAATTGGGTCGCAGCGGAATTATTTCTGGGAGCGTTACTTCATAATAGATCAATAGCAGAAGATATGAGAACGACATTTATATGAGTCGTTTAAAAATGATGCATTGTATTAATTAAATTGTTTGTTACAAAAGCCCCTAGCTTATCTTGTTCATCCTTGAAAAGTGTAAAGATTTTAATACATAACAAATACTCCAAAATGTAATGCACTTAAATCTTTATGATAATGTGACTCCAAAATAATGACCACCAATGTATCCTTGTTCTTGCCTTATTGACCCGAAAAAAACATGCTTTAAAACGTCAACATAAAATTGGTGAATTCACAGGTTTAAGTAATGTATACAGTAGGACCGCAAGATTTCCATGTGCAAGACATGTAACACATACATATCTTAAAAGTAATTACGGAATGCACTAAGCTCATGACACTAAAGCTACAACATATATGTATGCAAATTAATGCAAATAATGTGCCCGTGTAGATGTTCAACCCGCAACATCCAAATTGTTCCGAAATGGTATACATTCGTCGTTTCGGTACCTCCGAAACTAGTGAGCACTACTCAACCGAACGGGGATGTGAATCCCAAATAGATCTATTTATAACATTCGCGCTTACAATCCAGTAATTAACAGTTCATGATTCATGGGCATAGTGGGTTATAGCTACTTAGGCAAACTCGTAATTTGTATAAAAGTGTACTTGCGTCCAATCGTAAAACAATGCATGTTTCTCACCCCAAAGTTGTAAATCATTGTAATTGTATAAAAGCAGGGCTATGAACTCACCTCAGTGAATGATTTGATTATCTAAATCAAATAAGTGAATCGTCACGTAAAGTTCGAATGCAACCTAATTAATATATAGGTCGTATGAGTATAATGTACTTGAATAGATACAACATATAAATTATAGAGTTACATCACCACCTAATAGTTTTTGATAAATTATAAATGTTGAAATAATATTTAAATTACGCTTGATAATAAATGTCCAAGTGTATGTATCCGTAAAAATGTTATCTTTGTTCAATAATTGATTATTTGTTATTGTTTTAATGTTTTAATTATTTGTATAACGTTATTATATAAAAGGTTTAATCATTGCATAAAAATAATATTTATAAAGTTAAAAACATGTATAAATATTATATAAGTAATACTACATCGTTTTGTAAAGTTTTTATTAAAAACGAATCAATACTATTCAGGTCAGGAAATAGTGCACAAGAGCAAAATAGTGCATAGAAAATCAAATTTTTCCGGTTTTAACTCCGTTTTACACGTTCCTTATACCCACCGTTTCGTATTAAGAAAATCTATCAAAATATTATAATTATAATATTTATAAAAATCTGATGTGAATAGTAACAGTAACTGTTTATTTATAAAATTACATTTCATAAACTTAATTATTGATATCTTGTAAATACCATAACTCATTCGTTTTAATTCCGTTTGTAGTGTTCTTTATATCCATGAAATCGTCTTAAGATAATCTATAATACTAAAATATTTATAGAATATGTAAGATTTTGTACAAGTATTATAAAATAAGTTTTATAAAAACAGTTTTTATATATTTAATTATCGAAACCTTGAAAAATTCATATCTCCTTCGTTATAAATCCATTTCGCGAGTTCCTTATATATACGAAATCCTCATAAGATGTAATATTTGAATAAAAGGTTTAGAAACTGTCTAAAAATGTGTGCCAAAATAGAATATGCAAACTGTTGGCATATATATATATACATATATATATATATATATTATTATAGTATATATATATTTATATATTATATTATTTATATATATATATATATATATATATATTATATTATATATATATATATATATATCATAATCTCATAAAATTCATATCTCCTTCGTTATAGATTCGTTTCGCGAGTTCCTATATGCATGGAATCGTCTTAAGATGTACTATCATAATAAAACGTTTATATTTGACACAAAAATTCGTGGTAAAACAGAATGTGTAAACTGTTTACATAAGTATATATATAATTTTTTTTTATAAAATCTAACATGAAATATATATTACAAGTCCTCCAATTTGTCAAATACACCATCCTGTGTGTAATTAAAGTCCTCTACATTATAGTCCTCTAATTAGTCTATCATTTTGATGGATAAATATCAAGAACATAAAAGAAATAAACTATGATTTCATGTAAATAATTATAACAAGAAATAAACTACAACACTTCTTATAATTTATCCCATACTTGTAATATGCCAAGTTGAGTGTTTTTCATGGATCTACCATATTTCTAGCATCATTTTACCATATGAACATATATGTACTTGATTGTGTATAACTTGATTTTAACAATATAACCTATATAAATGTATAGAAATAATAAATGAAATGAAGGTGTCAGTTGTGATTATAAACTTTGTGTGAATGATGAGTATGATGAACATGCCAATCCTACAAAACCCTAACTTATAGTGTTTAAGCCCTTGCTTCTAAAACAAGCCCTAGCTTTGAAAACCCTAACTTCTTTACTTGCAAAACCCTTGATTTAACTTGCACCTTTACTTGTAAACACCTTAGATATAAACCTTAACCACACTTGTATGCTTGTAATCTTTGAAAATCAAAACTATGAATTTATTTGTAAACACCGTGGGGTTTGAGAGAGCAAAAAGGAGAGAATTTGATTTTTTCTAGCTTGGAAATGATAAGTGTATGAATACTTGTAATAGGAACCCTTTTATAGCCTAAATATCTAGCCAAAACCACTAACTTAACCATGGTTTAGGAGTTGGAATGACTAGTGTGTAAGAGCCCATGGTGGGAGTGGTTTTGTAAGAAATTAGTATGGTGTGTGTAAGGATTTGTAAGATTGGTTGCTTGTTTGAGTTTTAACACATGTGTTTCTAGAAACAAGTTGGAAGATATTATTTGTGTTGTTTTTTCTCTTGTATAACCGGCCACATGCATACATGTATAAGAAAATATATAATTTTTGAGTATTAGGTATAATTGTGGGTATTTGATTGAGTATAGATAGGTAGAATGGTTTACTTGTATGCAAAAAGGTTCCAAAACGCGAAATGTAAACATTTTACGTAACGTATAAAAATAAAATATCAAAATTTGATTATTAGTTTTGTAAAAACAATATAATGCTTGCTTGACGTAAACTTTTAATTGTTTGGTGCCCGTTTACGTTGATTATTGATTTTTAATTTACGCGATTTAACTAAACGATGAAAATTAAAAGTAAACGCGTAAAAACCTAAAAATAAATAATTGAAAATTTTAAGTCGTAAAATGACCTCAAATAACAAATTGTTACACCGAACATTCAACCTCAAAATTTCGGATTTAAAAACATCATCATTCAATCTATACTTAACCAATCATCCTAATTATTTTTGTTATCTCATCTTCTAGCATATACCTACTTAATCCTATAATGAATTGATCTAATTCGAAACGAATCGAAATCCCCTAATTTTTGACCTAAAATGATGCACACGAATTAAACTCTTAATTGATTCGAATTAATGTAATTGCTTACCCTTTTTGAAGCCATGGATGATCCTCAAATACGTCCCTTACTTGCAATTGGATAAATCTACACGAATTTGATGATTCCAAGAGAGTAGTGTGTGTTGTGTGTGTGTGTTTTGAAAATTTTGAATTTTTGGGTTTTATACCATTTTCTAGCCGGGTGGCTTCTTTTCTAGCCGTATAGGCTGGAAATTAACACCTTTGTACCACTTAACTTTTCATCCTGACTTGTTGGTCAAAACACGTGCTTATTTCTGGTTGAAAAACAACACGAGGTCGATAATTTGTTACCAAATGTTTGTGAAAAATCACACACTTCACAACATATTTCTTAGCAAAATCAAACTAAAACTAAAACTAATGAACAAAATATAATAAACTTCAAACTTTAATTAATCAACCATAACCATAACCATAACCCAATTATCAAAAGATGTCTTAAACCATAACCAAACATAACCGAAATAACCAAAATGATAAATTGTTTTTAAAAAGAGGATGCAAAATGTAAAAGAAGACAAACATCCTTGGCATAAGAGTGATGCATTATTCTTCAAACTTTAACTTGTGGTTGGGTTGGTGAGCTCTCTAATCAAGAAATTGATCAAACTTTAGAATGTCTTCCGAAATGAATTTTCCGAAAAGCTTTCTATTGGTCTTTTTAGTCTTGAACATCCTAGTGAAACTTTCTCCCACTTGGATTAGTCACTTCAAATTTCGCATGCCATGCTTCATCGCCTTCAACTTTCTTGTAAGTTCCATATCCTTCATTCCCCCAATCCGTGTTCTTCAATTGGACTGGAAGTGAACCTAGAAAATCAATGAGTTTCTTGAAAACAATAATATTTTTGAAGGGATTAAAGTATGCGTCCATAGCTAAAGCTCTTTCCATATCATCTTTGATATCTAAAAACAATGGTGCAACGGGTCCATATTTCGGATTGCCATCTTCATCTCTCCCAACTTCAAAGCAACTCAACCAATCATCTGCCTCTTCTTGCGCAAAGTTGTCCAAGTAAGCCTTGGCTCTTGGCTTAGGAAAGTAGGTATGACGGATGACTCCATGATCAATGAACAAAATATCGCGCCCTATGTCTATAACAGCTCCACAAGTTCTCAAAATTGGGCGTCCCAACAACAAAGGAAGTTCCTTGTCTACCGGTATGTCAAAAATAAAAACGTCAACCAAGTAAGGTTGATACCCGATTTGGATCCTCACATTCTTAACTTCTCCCATAGCCGCTTGTGTGTTTTCCGCCATGGTAAGATTGGAGTTATAAGGCTTAGGATCTCCTAGACCAAGATTCATAAAAAGACAATAGGACAACACACTCACACTTGCCCCCATATCCGCAAGAGCATTCATCTCGATTGTTCCAATTACTTTCACCGAAAGTACAAAGTTGCCCGGGTCACACATTTTCTTGGGTAATCCATGATCACAATTCTCATTTTTACTTCCTCACTATAATCATCACTACTCAATCTAGCTCTTCCCATTAACACTTCATCAAGCTTCTTTCGATAGGTCATATAGTTCTCTAAAACTTCTAATATAGGCTTGGATTCTTCTAATAAAATAAGTAAACTTTTTGTAAATATAAGAACAAGGATGTTACCTAGCCAAATGATACACAAGAAAGTCTAGACTTGGATTTAGAGCAATCCAAACGCCTCCAGTCAATAAAGAATACCAATTCTTAAACACCAACAAGCAATCAAGATCAATACCATGTTCCTGCTTCACTCCTGGAATTTTCATAACTATTTTAGCTTTTTGGGAGAGTAATTAGGGTTTCTAAACCTTTGTCAAGGGTTATAGAAGTGTGTCTTTGGTCTAGGCCCCCTAATATGATTATATAGGCTAGATACATGCCTCTCAAGCAAGAAAACGAAGTTCCAGAGTTAATGGAGAGAAATGATTGGGTTTGGAGGGTAATGGCTCATTAATTCTCCCATAATTGGTAATTTTGTAACTGCCAAAAGTGATCAGCCGGGCGGCTGGGATTCTAGCTAGGTGGCTGGTTTCCAGCCTGGGCGGCTAGGACTTCGATCCAAAACGTAAAGTGTTGTTTTCTTGGCCAATTTTATTCCTTTTGCTTCCTTTTGGTTTGGGTTGGCCCATACAACTTATAAATGGGTAAAATACTTGTATTTGGGCTATAATGGGCCTTCAAACCTCTTATCTAAACGTAACTTGTTGGGAAATCTCTGAAAGTCATTTTCTTCATGTTTTCTTCTCTTTTTCTTGTCTTCTTCCATCTTTGCTAATTACAAACATATAAACTTCACTTTGCACAATATTAGCAACAAAATTTCTTTATTTAACCAAATATTTCATATAAAAGCACAAATAACGCTCCTTAAAACATACTCGATTTAAGCGTTATCAAGGACCTGAGGTAAACATGCTAAAAATGTCAACAAATAATGTTAAGTGAAATTCATAGGTTTATAAGTAAAGCAATGGACCATAAGATTTTAGTTATAATTGACCAAGAAACACATTCAAAAGTCAAAAGCATTTATTATTGCACTAAGCTCATGACACCTAAAATCTTAACATTACGTGCAAACCCCAATTAGGTTTGTGCCTCGATATTGGATGTTGTGCCAAACACCCAAGTATTACTTCAAATGTTAAATGCGTCCATTTGAGATGGTATTAGTTGTAGCAAACCCAGACGGGGGTTATCAGCCCCAATAGATCTATTCACAGCATTTGCGTTTACTTCACAAAAAGTAATTAACGGTTCATGATATAGGGGAGTTAATGGCACTAGTGGTACTTAGGCAATAATATCAAGATAAGTATTCATTTAAAGCACTTGCATCCATAAGTAAGTAGAATGTATCTCCCCTAAGAAGTTTATAAAACAATTAATGAGTAAACGTGAGGCTATGAACACGCCTTATGCAAAACAATGATATAACAAGAATAAAAACTTCGAGAAACCGAGATAATATCCTAAAAGCAATCTAAAAATAAAGTCGCGTCTTAGGATTTATAAATATTACGCGAATAAATGTAAATAGGTTTCTTATAAAGTTTGTATATAGATTATAACATTGTACTTAGAGTTTTTATATTTTATAAAAACATTTGGCCCAAAAATGACCAAGTTTAAATATTTGTAAGCCAAAACATATGGGCTGTTAAGATTTTCAGATTTAGTCCAACTTCATAAGCCTATATCTCCTAAACTGTAAGTGATATCGATTTGGTTTTTACGTCAAGGAAAGGTAAAAGAGTTATTTATCCGATATGTAGGTCCGACCACTTTAGGTTTTATAAAAATAGTGTCAAATGGCCAAGTGCCACCCGGGTATTTTCTAGTTTTTGACTACTTTTACCGTTTATTTTTTAGTTTAATCATCGGGTATCGTCACGACGAGTGCTACTTGAGGAATCAAAGCTAAAATACAGCACTACATCATTATATTTTTATCTAAACCTGAAGGTCTACGAATTTTTACAGAATACTCTTTCTAACCTATTGGTCAAAATGGTCCCAATTAAGTGTGCTAAAAAATCATGTTTTTCCAATCTTTTCTTGAATCAAATTACTAAGTACAATGTATAACTTACAAATAAATATATATAATGTGTAAAATACAATACAATCTTAGAAAAAATAAAGAATATGAAGAAATTACAAGTAAAATAAATATGACATTAACTCTCACAAAGAAGAACATTGATGATGATAACTACAAGAATCAACCCAAGATTATAGCTAGCTCTTTAAACCCAACCAAATAACTCTTAATATTCTTGAAAGAACCCTTATTTAACCATGAAGAACATCAACCTTGACCCTTGAATATGATGATTCTTGATTGTGTTTGTAGTGTTTATAAACCAAGAACAACAACTAGCTTCCTAAACCCTTCAATACTTGATAATATTTTAACTAGAATCAAAAGGTGAAATGGTTGTTTGTATTGCTAGAGGAGGACAACACAAAGAGGAGAAGAATAGTGTGATTAGAGTTTTTTTATGAGAAGAAAATAGGATGTAGTTATTTGATCTAGGTATGCATGATTGAATAAACAAGTGTCCCATTACTTGTTTATGCATGATATGAGTGTCTTCCTACGAAGACACTTGTCTTGATAGGTTGACACGCCACATATGGCTAGGTGGAGGGTAAATTTAGTGTTAAATTTGTTAAAATTTGAATAAGTGATTATTATTTAGGCTAATGGGTAAAAAGGTAGGGTATCGCAAGAGTTTCGACACAAACATGAAGAGTAAACGTAAATGTTAAAAATAAAATTATAACATATAGGATATAAATGTAAAATAATAAAAATTCTTAGAGAATGTAGGCTAATATTTAGTCTATAGTCAGGTTCACGTTTAATATACGTTTTACGACGTACGCGAGATAACCTATCCGGTTACTTGTAAAAGTAAGTTTTATGTAAAATTAAAATAAATAGTGAAAGTATAGGATTAAATAATGATCTAAAATTTATGGGTTGCTACATTATATAATCAAAAATTCAAAAAATTCATTCCTCCTCCAAGCTCACATTATTTTTGTCCTATATGTAAATAAAAATGGAAGAGTATTATTTTTTTGCTAGTAAACATAACCACATGCTAGTGTAAGAGTGAGAAAATGACATATCATAAGGGTCACTATCTTATGGGGCTTCTACACATCTTTCCTTGACCAAGTCAAATCTTATCTTTAAAACCTAGCACATGCCATATATAAGGAACACGATAGGGTTTTCTTATCATTTTAACACTTCACAAAAACATATCTCACTACGGCTCAACATAAAACATAGGGCTAGGGTTTTAAAAATTTGTTCAAGGTATTTTACAAGAAAGTATAGTAAAGAGGGTTTAAATCTAAGGATTCTTGGGTTACTTGGAAGGATTTGCAATAAGATAAAGCTAGGGTTTTCAAGAAAATTAGGGTTTATATATAAATCTTGGTATTTTTGCAAGATCTTAGGTTTTGGTTATATATATATATAAGTCATCTCATCTCATCTTCACATTGTAAGTTTAATACTTATCTCATTCATTTCATTTCTTACATCATCTTTCTCTTCTAAAAATATATCACAAACATGTTTGTGTAAAAATATTTCTCTTACAAGAAAGATGTAAAGATTTTATGTAATGTTCATGTAAGATATTTTGTTCTTGCTTGTTAGCATAGATTTGATGGTAAAAATATGTTGTGACACTCTTAAATGTATTCTTGATAAACTTTGTTCACAAGATTAGGACTAGTAACATGTTGACGGATTTTTGTTGGTAAAAGTGATGGAAAACTAAAAATAAGGAGGTTAATGGCAGGCTATTCTTAGGGTTAGTTTTGGACAGAGAAGTGTCAGATTTTGCAACAACGGGTACGTGTCATAGATAGTAGACATTATAGCATTTCCATGGTCGCTTGAATCACTAATAACATACTTAAAACGAAGAAGTTATGCCCATTCAAAAATCAGACAAAAATAAGTGTTCTCTGAAAAACTACACATTTTTCAAGTGTCGAAAAAGTGGTCTAATGTAGTAACTTTGAGTCTGTTTTTGAACTGTTTAGAGTCCAAACTGGAAAGCATTAAACGATTAGTAAAAACTAAAAATTATATAAAATAGAAAATGCTTGCTAAATGACGTGAAATGTTCATTAATTGCAGATTTAGGTTTAACGAATTAAAATCCTTAGAAAACACGTTTTAAGAAATTAAATGACGAGTAAAGTAAATGCTTTTTAAAATAAATGACAAGTATTTAAATTGCATTAAAAGTAAATGACGGTATGCAACTTGACTAATATTATTTTTTTTAAACTTTTTAAAACCGCACTTAAATTCCAACTCACTAATCACTTAGCAAACACAAGTTAAACTACTCACTACGCATGGCAATTATCAAATAAGCAAACATTTTATAAAATAACAAATTAAATCTATACTAATAAATTGAAAAAGGATAGAAAATGGAACCGAGATGAAGACCCGCAATTAAACGAATACCACCTGATTTATTTAGCTAAAGAAAATAATTAAATTCTATCTAGCCAAATAAAACCGTAAGCTCCGCGCCTCATGAGTTGACCGGTACCAAAAGGTAAAACTAAAAATCAACAAAACTGTTAAGATTTAAAAGTAATACTATCAACTTATGAAATCAGTTAACTACACACCCCTTTGTCAAACGCAGCCCAATTCATTAGCCCAATAGATATTTAAACTACTAATGTGACTCTACAACTAAATCAAATGAGCCCAAGTTAAATTTACATAAACTAATCGCATCCTAATTCCTAACGTGACCAAAATGTTCATTTAAACTAACCAAAAGTGATCATGAGGTCCAAGTTCATTTAAAATGCCTAGTTCCAAATTTTAAGGCTCGGTAATTAATTTCTAAATGTGACATAGAGCTTAAAAACTTCAAAGAATTTAAAATGGACCTAGTCTTGGATGTAAAAACCATACGAAGTCAATTTCATCAAGCAGGCAACACAAGATGAAAATTCTAGCTCAACAATATGGAATAACTTAATTCAAATAAACTAGCACAAATAAGGCCTCTCTGAAGTAAGGCACGATCTTATTAAAACAATCATATAAAAACAATAAGCATGAGTTTCTAGAAAAATATAACCGAGACTTAAACCACGTAAATCGAATAATCACTAATAAATCGAGATGAAAACCTTACAAAAACTTAATAAGCAAACCAGATTGAGCAAATAACGAGATTAGCAACTAACAAAAGAACGACTAGATAAGCTCCTTTAACCACAAATCTTAATGATGAATACGAGATCTACGACTAAACAAGCAAGTTACCTAACTAGATAAGCTCAAAACTAATCAATAAGCCCCGCACAAATAGCAACAAGGACTCTGAATAAGAAATAAACCAATAAATCATCACGAAGCAATAGCTTATTTAATAAGCTACACGAAAAAAATTTTAACGAGAAATTAAGTAAACAAAAAGCAACACGAGATCATCGACAAACTTTAAACCATCTTCATTACATCATCAAATTAAGCTTGCAAAATAAGTTTGGTACAATAAGCAGAAAAAAGAAAAAAATAAGCTACTACATATTTGAAATAAGCTAAAAATATAAAAGCTTAACTAAAAAAAACTAAAGACTAACTCCCCTCCAAGTAAAGGGTGGCGTGTGGATTTAAATGGGGTGAAAGGGGTTATTTTCGTAACTTTGACCAATCATTGGATACTCAATTGGCCAATCATTGGGTGTCAATAGTGTTCACACGGATCGAGTGTATGCATAAATTGGATCCACCGGTTCAAATGCTTCCACGTGTCCTAGAGAAAAGCTTCATTTATACGCACTCTTTTTCATCCATTCGATCATCACACAACAAATTTGAAAGTTGTAAAACTTTGCTCTGCCCACATGTCATTTTATCATTGGATAGAGAAGTATATAGTGGAAGTTCATGTGCTATGTTGGGATTTAATTTAAGCTCACATGATGATGACAATAGTAGACGTCATCCATCTCAACTTTGTAAGATATTATCAATTTTGTAATGGGCTTTAGGCACTTATTTGTTGGGCTAATGTGATAATGGGCTGGCCCGGCCTATTTAAATGGGCTACGGGCTGGCCCAATAAAATCCGAAAACACCGTTGGACTCGTTTTTTCGCGCTCTTTCCGATCACGTGCTCAGTTTTGTCCGGTTTTGTCTTTATTTTTGTCCATTTCTTTAATATCTGTACCTGCACATACATAAACAAAAACAAGCATATATTTGCAATTTTTGTTATGTTTTTGGTCTTTTGGGTTCGTTTTTCAAGGTAAAAAGTATGTATAAAATAGCGAATACCAGGTTTCCCTTTTCTACCCATTTTGACCCATTTCCTAATTATTAAAAGCTAGTTATATGCAAGGGAGAAGGGGTTTAACAGCTAGGCGTTATCCAATCACTCAAAACTAAAATCAAAACCTAACCCTAACCCTAATTCTACTCGAAAATCAAAAATCAAAAGGGCAAATGGGTAGAGCTTATTACCTTATAATTATAAAAGAGATAAGGACGATTCAAATCAAAAGATAATGATCTCCAAGAATTTTTCTTGTGGTAAAAATTTGTGTGAGAGTGAAAAGCTTTGAGTAAAGATCTCAATCCAGCGTATCAGTTGGGTTTTTATACCCAGACTCGATACGCCGTATTGGTGTTTGAGTTATACGTCGTATTGGCGAATTTTGTTGACTTGGTCAACTTCAGTTAAAAAACAGTGGATACGCCATATAGGTTTTAACCTAATACGCTGTATCCGTTCTTGGAGACCAATTTTCCCTAGCTTTAACAAATTAAAGAAAACGTACCTTGGCCTCCGCAACATTCTTGCATAATTACCATCCTTATAATACCATTTAGGGTCGAACGGAATGCCAAACGGCACATACAAATTCTTAATAAGATTGATTAGCATCCCGTTGACACAATAATTCCAAGCCATGATTTTCACATTTAATTCCATGATTAAACTTTTTATTTTGAAAACTTTATTGATTTTATTGTGACATCCTTCCAGCTGATTATTTGACCCTTGTGTATTTTCATTACCCCACGAAGATTGTATCATATCGATTTCATTATCATCATTGTCTTTATCCGGCTTTAGATCATCGGGGTAAATTATGTTAAAAGGGAATAGATTATTAAAGTACAAAATGTTTTGCTCCTTTTCAACATATTCGGACAATGATGTTTCATCATTCAAATCAAATTCATCAATATGTTGAGGGCATAAAGTGGGTTTAGTTGAGAAATCTAATTTAGACGTTAAAGCATCATTGTAAACAATGGCTGGAAATTCATTCTCAAAATCTTTAAAGCAGTCTAAATCATCAATACAACTGACCGAATGCTTGGGTGATGGAAACAAAGGCAAATTGACTTTTTCATTATCGTTTTCTGAATCC
>BQNB010097469.1:0-25379 GCA_026074375.1 Tanacetum coccineum | reverse complement strand
AATGGGTGCGTTTGGTTTTGAAATTTTAACCCGATGTGTTAAGGCTTTTAGGGTTTGATTCAATGCTTATAAAAATGATAAAGGATCTTATAGGAATAGCTTATTAGTTCAGCTTATCGCTTTTAGCTTATAAGGTTTTGAACTAGGGTTTTTAGGGTTTAGAAGGGCGCGTTTGGTTTTAGAAAACCATGCGTGTAGCCTTTGGGTTTTAGGGCTTGTTTCACGTGATCTTAAAAGTGCATAGGAGCTTATTAAGATTAGAATAAGCTTATACTAGCTTATTAGGGTTTCACAAGGGTTTAGGGTTTCAAAGTGGATCGTTTAGGGCTCGATTAGGTTTAGGGGTTTCCAAAAGAGTTTTAATTTGTACAAGAGGCTAGAACAAGTTTATATATGATCTATAACATATCAAAAGCTTATAGAACAAGTAGTAAGACTTACTAGTACACGAAATGGGTCGAAAATGATGGAATGGGTCGAAATGACTTGGAGATGAATCAAGAACCTTTCTTCTCTTGTTCCTTGGTTTTAAAATAACTTAAGCTTACTTTCTTCTCTTCTAAGACTTGGCTAGATCATGGTTTTAAGTATGTGTTAAGTTTAAATGGTGAGTTGAGGAGGTGTGCATGTTATGGGTTTATATACGGCACGAAGAGGAGTAGTGGCCAAGTTTGTGTGGATTAGTGGCCAAGCTATGAAGGAGAGGTGGCCAAGGGTTAGCTAGGAGTGACTAATGAGAGCTAAGACTAGCTTGGAGAGGTGTAGGATGGTGGTGTGGGTTCGGTTTACCAAGGAGGTGACAAGAGGTTTTCTTGGAGTGCAAGGGTCAAAGGTTATAACAACCCACAATTTTCATACTCACCTTTTTCAGGGAAATTTTTCGCTTTATTACATTACATTACTTTGCCAATATCTCAATATGCAATATAACCTGCATAACTCAAGTTAACGGACTCAGACAACCTACGTATGGAAATCCTATCCTCATATATGTCAAGCAAACATCATAACATATCAATTCAATATCATAATATCATTATTACAAGGTACATTCTTCCTAAAAGGTACCATTTGCAGCATCATATTAAAACGGGCTTTAAACCATTATCGGATGCCCTAAACCCTAATCTCATGGAAGGGTTAACCCCTAAAGTGAAAGAACAAGCTACTAAAGCATATGTACAAGTAATATAACATCTCATTTGAAATATATAATCTCTTTAAATCAAAGTACAAGTCCTTAAAAGCTCAATGTATAAGTCATTAAGCTCAATCCATAAAATAGCCGTTTTACCTCCATTTTCATTCTCATCTCTTCACTATCACTTGTGAGCAAGCTACTATACTCATTTTACAAGATGTAAACCCTAAATATTCTATTCATAAGCTTTCATACATCTTTTTACACTCAAAACCCTAATTTAAAACCCTAAAACCAAGCTAGTTTCTAAACCATGACATGTTTCTTGGCTTTTATCCATTGTAAACCCAAACCAACACTCAAATAAGTTGTAAAAGCTTATTTTACAATCATATCAATCCTATTCAATCATTATTTCATCATTACTTCATCATTTTACTTCACTTGTACGTAAAACATATCCTAGAAACCCTAAATGTACCTAATTGGTTCATTTAACCCGTTTACTCGTTTTAAACCATTCTAATCCCAAATAACCAACCAAGGGCCATTATAAACTCATAAAATGAGTTTACAAATCATTATCTATCATTAACTTGGCAATGTACAAGAAATCAAAGCCTAGAAAACCTTAACAAATCCAGAAAACCCTAATTATGCCCTAATTGTAACTTTGACCCGTTTTCTCAATTTCAACCCATTTTAACTTAAACCAACGACCAAACTTCATTGATAATACTTTATATAAGCCCTAGGATTTGTATTCCATCATTCCTAATCAAGAGTATGCAAAATATAAGCCAAGAAAGTCAAGAAAACCCTAAACGAGCCCTAGTTGAACCCGTACTCCCATTTCTTCAATTCTAATCCGTTTTAACCCAAACGAATTGCTAATCTTTGCTAATTACTTTAATACCAGACCTTAAACATACCTATTTCATCATTCCTTATATACATTTATAACACAATTGTACCTTGTTAAGTCATTCGATGAACCCGTCAACCTAAAATAGGACTAGTTTACTTGTTATGGGACCTTTTTGACCCTCTAAATTGCTACCAAGTCCAAATAACTAATGTGAACCTCTTCTAGAATCATAGTAGCAGCTTACTAAGCAACTTTGACCAATCCTTGGTCAAAAATCAAATTCGCACATGGCCTTCTTTTGCTCCATTTCAAGCCGCGGGCGCAACAAGCAACCCCAACTCCTCATCAAACGCTATTTTTTATATGACTTCCAACATTGATTTTCCTAGCTTCTAAACATCATACCTAGACCATCTATGTGTCAAGACAGATCCTAAGCCTTGCTTACTCCTTGCTACTTCAAATTGGGTATTAAATAGGAGCCTTAGTATGGTCATTCTTCTTATCCCACTTCCTCCTCTATAACCCTGTCATAGAAGCATCCTTGCTCTATTAGATCTTAAAGTGATCTGTAAAGAATGGTCCCAGTACAGAAAGGATGCAAAAGAAGAAACCATGATACAGGAAAGCCCGAGTGTTCGTTACTCTAGCCGGTTTTTACGATAGACGAAAGTCCCGTTTTCTGACCCTATTTCCAAGCTATAAGCTTAAACCAGGGTTTGTAAATGCTTATATTCTGCTTATGTAACGTCATAATTTTCATATGTTCTTGCCTAAAATCATATTATAAAAGCTTGGAAACTCAAAAACCTAAGTGTTATGCCTTTTTGGATCCATAACGTACACCCGAAACCCTATTTTCATGGTTTTAACTTAATCTATGGGTTAAAATTGTAAACTTTTGTTTTATTACAATCTAATAAGCTATTATAATGTTAAATAAGTTGGCTTTTGATTAAGTATAAGAGTAATTTGACTTAAAAACCCGACTGTTTTTCTTTTTGAAACCCTAATTTGAACCATTTCCTTTTAGATTAGCGAAATCGTTTTTAATATGAAAACTTGTGTTATGTTTAAAACTCATATTGTAGTTGATTATTAACTTATTAAATGGATATTGAAATGTTAAATTAAGCTTGCATGGCCCTTTTGGACATGTTTTTGTAATTATATTCCATTGAAGGGGTATATATCGTAAATTTAGAAACTTATAAAATAAAAGGGACTATAAAGTGTCATTTTATCAAATGTTGTAACTATAGGGTCTTTTATGTCACTTTCAAAGTCCCAAGTTTTACTTTGGTATATCAATAAAAGTTGCAAGGACCTAAAGTCGGTAAATATGCTTAACCCCAGGGGCCTACTTGCAGTTTTCTAAAACCCAGGGTTTAAAATGTACATTTTGAAAAATGTGGAAAAATCATATTTAAAATTACCCAGACATAACTTTAATGAACGCTCCTCGTGCTTAAATTTCCGGATATTGAATAATAATGCTTTAAAACTGCTTATGTTCTATTCATTAAATCTTTCACCATCGATGTGCTATAAATATCATGTCAGAAAATCATATCATACACAAATACTAGGGAGCTTCATATTAAGAAAGTTTCTTCTTGGTACTAAGTTATGTCTGAGTTGTTGGGTTTACGAATTTTAAAGTGCCCTAGGCTCAACAAAAACGTATTTTTGGAAATGTCTTCTAATCTATGATGGCCTGAACGGTGTTATATAATTTTTATACATCAAAACCAACATCGATATCCAAAAACTTATATATACAATCAACTAAGACTTGCATATATTAAAACCCAGGTTTGTTTATTTTTATTCAGTTGTCTGTGATGCCGTGTTGAAAGCGTTATCTTTCATTCCTATACATTAGCCTAGCAATTTTCCCCATAATGTTCAGGTGAGTTCATAGCCTCGCATTTCAATCTTTTTTAAACCCGTGAGGGGGATACATGCTATAAACATGAATGCAATTACTTCTACATTCTATTTCAATTAATATTGCCTAAGTAAATGGCTTTGCCTTAGTCCCATAATCTTGAACCTGTTAATTACTTCCGTAGTAAGCTGCGAATGATATGAATAGATTATTTGGGCTGGACTCCCCGTTGGTGTACCACAGTTACGTGTACCATTGCACATCTTAGAATATCAACGCGGGTATTTTGGCAAAGGTGCCCGCAGGGGCAACATTATCACTATAACCTAAGGCATCGGATTCATGAGCTAATGGCAATAATAAATTATATTTTCAATACTGGGTGTATATCAACGTAACCAAATGACTCACATTTGGCATTTCAAATTATATTATTAAACCTATGACTTTCATCAAACTTTGTGTGACTTTTTAGCTTGTTTTATTCTCAGGTAAACTAATGGCACGGACTGACGAGGGCACGGAAGATGGAAAAACCGTTATATTCAATTGTTGGTATTTTTAGATTCTGGAAACCTCTCGTTTGTAAAAACTCTGAAGAAATAATGAATGATAACTTATTTTCAAAAACGACTCTTTTGATTCGTTTTCTATGATTATGACTGTTGTACCTTGAAGTAATACCCCAGATTAGCTTCCGCTGCTATATGTAAAAATGGGGGTGTTACAGATTTGGTATCAGAGCCTACGTTATAGAGAACAAGGTTAAAACCTTAACTATAACTACTTTTCTTTTTCCATCCAAGAAAGTCCTCCGTGCCGCTATATTTCCCGGAATGGTATGTAAAGTTACATAACTATTATATTACTAAATAAATAACTTATGTTATTTACTGCTGGGTTATTAACAGAACGATGTCTTCCCCCGATCGTCCTATTTCTAATTTGGAGGATGTCTTTTCTTCCAATTTCCCAAACTATGTTCCTCCGGCTTCTCCGGATTATGTCCCGACCTCTCCAGGGAAAACTTACTCTAGTGCTTCCAATTCATTTGGAATTGTCCCGCTAATTTCACCGACCCTTTCGTTATTTCCCGATGATCCTTACATGAAAACCTTACAAGCTTTCTATACTGAAAGGTCACCAATCCCATCTCCAATTATCGTACCACCTAAACTCAAAGGAAAATTTTTCTCCCAGAAGGATCTTTCAACAAATGCAAGTGTCTCCATTCTCACCATCACCAAACCTCATGGCTCTTGAGATTGGTGAAATTCCGAAAATCAAGCTATCATAAGTCTTCACGAAAGAGCAAATTCTGGGTATCCATGGTTATCTAGAAAAAATCCTCCAGAACGTTTTGAACTGATTAAAATGCATAGAAGGTCTTGTAAAGGAACAATAATCATCCAACGCATGGATTTTGACACTTTGCAGAAGATACTACCAGCGAGCCACATACTCAATTCACTTCATAAAACTCCCGAAAGAAGCAAATAGGATCCACCATAGATCTCCTTCAGCCTCGCTTACAGAATCGCGGAATTGGCAGAAGTTATCAATGATATGGAAACTCGTCACCAAGAAGACATAGAAAAACTCATGAACTCTATCATCGAACTCCAGAACCGCATTCAGTGATCATCTAGTTTCTAGTTTTTAGGTTTTAATTCCAGGCTTTAGCTTTAACCATAGCCAAGGGATGTGTGGTATAGTAAAAACACTTGTCAAATTCTTGACTATGTTCAGTAAAAAGGAAAGTGTTTCTAATATAAAGGCAATCCCGTTATTCTACCTTGTTGATTTTTCCGGCTTTATTGCTCTCATCATTCATCCATCTTATATTCCTTCATCCTCATCATCTCATCTATCTTTACGCATCATTATATTTATCATTATCCCATAACCTATATCCAAAGCTTCAATATCTTTATTGTTAAATATGCTTAAAGTTTAAAACTGAGTATTTCTCTTTAAAAATTTTGAGCATTACTCCTATCATTCTTATTACATGTTATCTTTTGTTGATAGAATGCCTCCAAAAAGAGCATCAACATCAGAATCACCGGCTATGACTCAAGACGCCATCAGAAAGCTAGTTGCTGACAGTGTCACCACGGCTCTAGAAGCTCAAGCTGCAACAATGGCAAGTAATCCCGACAGGAACACCAATCTTACTGGAACTCCTGCAGTGAAAACGGGAAATTACAAAGAGTTTATCAGCTGTCAACCTTTCTACCTCAATGGTACGGAAGGAGCAGTAGGCCTTATTCGCTGGTTTGAACGAACCGAATCAGTATTCTCTCGTAGCAGGTGTGCTGAAGAAAATAAAGTAACATTTGCTACTGGTACTTTAACTGACGATGCCTTATCCTGGTGGAATGCATATGCCCAGCCTATGGGAATAGAGCAAGCCAATCAAATCACCTGGACTGAGTTAAAAAGGCTTCTGACGAACAAGTATTGTCCCTGGACTGAGATCAGAAAGATGGAAGAAGAACTTTACAATCTGATTGTAAAGGGAAATGATCTTAAACCTTATGTTAGAAGATTCCAAGAATTAACGGTTCTATGTCCAAACATGGTGCCAAACAACGATAAACTCTTGGAAGCTTTTATCGGAGGTCTACCTCGAAGCATTGAAGGAAATGTTACTGCCTCTAAACCTCAAACTTTAGAGGAGGCCATTAACATAGCCCAAAGGCTAATGGATCAAGTAACTAAGCATGTTCCAATGCAGGTATCAAACGACAACAAAAGAAAGTTTGACGACAGAAGAACTTTCAACAACAATTCCCGCAGCAACTATCGCAACACCAACAATCGTTACAATAATCGTCGACAACAGAACCGAAGGCAAGAAGCTGGTAGAGCCTATGCTGTTACTTCATCAGAAAATGGTAGGTATGCCGGAGATCTCCCTTTGTGCAAGAGATGCAATTTCCATCACAACGGACCTTGTACTGGCAAATGTAATATTTGCAACAAGGTGGGCCATTTGAGTAAGAACTGCCGAAACAAGAAGCCAGCCACTGGAAGTAATCAACTACCAGTGACAGTTATATGTCATGCCTGTGGTGAGAAAGGACACTACACAAATCAGTGCCAAAAGACCAACATTAATGCCCAAGGAAGAGCCTACATGCTGAGAGATAAGAATGCCCAACAAGACCCAAACGTCGTTACGGGTATGTTTCTCCTAAATCAGCATTTAGTCAGGGTATTATTTGATTCCGGAGCTGATAGAAGTTTTATATCCTTATCGCTTGCCTCTATGCTAAATATTCCGTCTATTACAGTAGATACCTTTTATAATATCGAAATGGCTGACGGAAACTTAGTAAGCACAAACACTGTTATTAAAGGCTGCACTCTAACTTTGCTAAATCAACCTTTTGAAATCGATCTCATGCCAATTAAACTTGGTAGTTTCGACGTTGTCATCGGTATGGACTGGTTATCCAAATATCGTGCCAAAATTCTCTGTGATGAGAAAGTTGTTCACATTCCTATCGACGGTGAAACTCTAATCATTCGAGGTGATCGAAGTAAAACGGTGGGGGGGGGGGGGGGGGGGGGGGGGGCTCCATCTCATATCCTGTATAAAAACCAAAAAGTATATATCCCGAGGTTGTCAAGTTTTTATGATCCAAGTTGTGGAGAAGAAAGCAGACGAGAAAAGACTCGAAGACATTCCCGTGGTCAAAGAATTCCCAGATGTCTTTCCTGAAGATCTACCTGGTATCCCTCCCATTCGCCAAGTAGAATTCCAAATCGACTTAATCCCCGAGCAGCACCTAGCTCGTAACACCTTATAGATTAGCTCCTTTAGAAAAGCAGGAGTTGTCTAATCAACTTCAGAACTAACCGACCGAGAGGATTCCATTTCGACCAAGTAACATCGCCTTGGGGAGCTCCTGTCTTATTTGTTAAAAAGAAAGACGGATCTTTTAGAATGTGTATCGATTACCGAGAGTTGAATAAACTTACTATAAAGAATTGCTACCCATAATGCCCCAGAGATCGAACTATTCGATCAACTTCAAGTTACAAGCGTTTACTCAAAAATTGACTTAAGATCAGGTATCATCAACGGAGAGAAGGAAGATATATTCCTAAACTGTTTTCAGAACGCGATACGGACACTATGAATTTCAAGTCATGCCATTTGGTTTAACAAATGCACCTGCTGTATTCATGGATCTCAATGAAACGTGTTTTAAACCTATCTGAAGAGTTTTGTAATTGGTTCATCGATGATATATCTATCCTATTCTCGCAACGAAAGAAAGCATGCAAGTCTCTCAGAATAATCTTGGAATTATCGAAAAAGAGCACTTGATGCCCAAGTTCCTCTAAATGTGATATCTGGATACATATCTCTATTTCTTGTTAACTCATCGATAATCAAGGACTTCATGTTGACCCTGCCAAAATCGAAGCCGTTAAGAATTGGACATCTCCCACTACACCCACAGAAGTACGTCAATTCTTAGGACTCGCCGGCTATTATCGAAGATTTATCGAAGGTTTTTCAAATATTGCAAAGCCTTTGACTAAATTAACCCAGAAGAACAAATTATGTCTGGAACGAAGCACAAACTCAGCTTTTCAACTACTAAACAAAAACTCTGGAAGCACCAATCTTGGCATTCCAGAAGGAAACGATAATTTTTCATAATTTTTTACTGTGATCATTCTTCAGGGTTAGGAGCTGTACTAATGCACGAGAAAAAAGGCATTGCTTATGCATCTCGACAACTCAAACCTCATGAAGAAAACTATACTACTCACGATCTCGAATTAGGAGCAGTAATATTCGCTCTTAAAATCTGGAGACACTATCTATACGGTACAAAGTGTACAGTTTTCACTGATTACAAGAGCCTTCAACATATTCTTCGTCAAAAAGAAATGAATATTGAGGCAACGCCGATGGTTACAAAAAAAAACCCCAACTCGCAGAATTATGATTGTGAAAATTTTGTTATCATCCCTTAAGTAAATGTTGTAGCAGATGCCTTAAGTCGAAAGAAACGAATCAAACCCCTCCCGAGTCAAGACATTAATCTTAACCGTTCATACCAAAATTACATCTCCAATTCTCGAAGCCCAAAAGAAGCCTCAAAGAAGAAAATGTCAAAAACGAGAACCTAACGAGGAATGGACAAATCATTTGAAATTCGTCCTGATGGAACTCGTTGTATCAAAAACCGAAGCTGGTTACCACTATTGGCGATTTAAGAACAAAATCAGCACGAGTTTCTCCATAAATCCAATATAATCTATTCACCCGGGTTCTGATAAGATGTACCATGCTATAAAGTAACCTATTGTGGCATAAAAATGAAGGTAAAATCAACGCAGAATATATGGGCAAATGTTTGACATGTTCTATGAGTTAAAGCAAAAATGTCAAAAGCCATCCGCTTATGTACAACTAGAAATTCCTATGTGGAAATGGGAAAGAATAACAATGGATTTTGTTACAAAGCTACCTAAAACCTTAACCGGACATGATGCCATCTGGGTCATTGTTGATCGTCTTACCAAATCCACGCATTTCATTCCCATTCGAGCGACTGTAGTATGGAAACTCTACAAGGTTATACAACAAAGAAATAGCTCTCGACATGCGTACCAAACTCTATTATCTCGGATCGGACAGTCCATTTAACATCAGAATTCCCTGGCAGTCATATGCAAAATGCTTTGGGTACTCACTAGACATGAGTACAGCATATCATCCTAAACCGACTGGACAAAGTGAAAGAACCAACCAAACACTCGAATAACATGCTACAAGCTAGTGTCATCGATTTCGAAAGGATTGGATAAACATATACCATGGTAGAATTTATCATACAACAACAGATTATCATGCCAGTAACATGCATGTATCGTTCGAAGACTTTAATGGACGAAAATGAAAGATCACCTATTTTGCTAGAACTGAAGTTGAGAGACTTAACACACAGGACCAAAAATAATTCAAGAACCCCTTAAAAAGATCATACACATTCAGCAACGCTAGCAAGCTCAAGAGATCGACAAAGAATATATGCCCAATATAAGACGGAAGCCTTAGAATTTCAAGTTGGCGATCGTGTTATGTTGAAGTACCACCTCAGCAAGGGTATCGTTCGATTCGGAAAACAGGAACGCTTATCCCCGATACATTGGAAGCCCTGGGGGGGGGGGGGGGTCCAAATTCAAAATTCATGAAACAAATGGCCCAGTGGTGTACAAACTAGACTTCCGCAAAGCTTAGTATATCCACAATACTTTCCACGTTCTAATCTCAAAATGCATATCCGACGAATCTCTCATTATTCAATAAAAGAACTTCAACTCGACGACAACACAACTTTGTAGAAGAACCAGTATAAGATTTTATGGACCGTGAAATCAAGCCACTCAAGCGAAGTCGTAGTCCTATAGTCAAAGTACATGGAACTCTAAAAGACCAGAATTTACATGGGAACGCGAAACGCAATTCGAGCCAAAATATACCTCATCTATTTTCAATCATCCACTTCAGTTCAATAAAACTCGGGACGAGATTTCTTAAGAGTTGGAGACTAAAACAACCCATATTTTCATAATGTAAAGTATCCATCTATTAATGTTAATGATGTACATTCAACATGCTATATATGAACTTACCTTTTTCAGGAAATTTTGCGCTTTAATTATATTACATCACTTCCACTCTCAATATGCAATATAACCTGCATAATTCAAGTTAACGGACTCAGACAACCTACATATGGCAATCCTATCTTCATAATATCGTTATTACAAGGTACATTATTTCTAAAAGGTACCATTTGCAACATCATATCAAAATGGGCTTTAAACTATTAATCGTAAATGCCCTAACCCCTAATCTCTTGAAAGGTTACCCCAAAAGCAAATGCATAATCTACTAAAATGTTATATGTAAAAGTAATATAACATCTCATTTGAAAATATTTAATCTCTTTAAATCAAAGTACAAAGTCCCTTAAAGCTCAATGCATAAGTCATTAAGACTCAATCCTAAAATAGCCACTTTAACTCCGTTTTCCATCCTACATATTCTTCACTATCACTTATTTCAAGCAACTACACTCATTCTATAATGAATAAACCCTAATTAATCAATCATAAACTTTTCCATACCTCTTTTATACACTCAAAACCCTAATTCAAAACCCTAAACCCTAAAACCGAGCTAGTTTCTAAACCATGACTCGTTTCTTTGTTTTTATCCATTGTAAACCTAAACCAATACTTAAATAAGTTATAATAACATAAATTACAACATTCTCAATCATAATCCATTATCATTTCATCATTCTACATCAATTACACAAAGAACGAATCCAGAAAACCCTAATTATGCCCTAATTGTGATTTTGACCCGTTTACTCATTTTTAGACCATCTCATTCTCAAGTAAGCAATCAAGAGTCATTGTAAACTCATAAAATGAGTTTACAAATCATCATCAATCACTATCTTGACAATGTACCTTAAATTCAAGCTAGAAAACCCTAAAGGATTCAATTTGTGCCCTAATCTCAAAACCGCGACTATTTTCTCAATTTTGACCCATTTCAATTCAAACCACTTATCATTTCTCATTAATTATCCAATATATAAGCCTCATGAACACATATTAACAATTACTTTACATTCATATGCGAAATATAAGCTTTGAAACCTATGAAAACCCTAAACCGCATAACAACCAAACCGCGACCCCATTTCTTCGTTTTAAACCCATTTTAACCCAAACCAATTCCTAATCTTTGCTAATTACTTTAATACCAGACCTTAACAACCTATTTCATCTATCCTTAATCATTATAAACACAATGTACCTTGGAAAAACCCTTGAACACCACGTCAAGCCCAAAACTGACCCGAACCACTTCCATATTCATTTTGACCCATTTAAAATGCTACCATGTGCAAATGACCACCCAAGAACCCTTCTAGATTCATAGTAGCAGCTTACTAATAGCATTGATCCTCCGTGGTCAAAGAATGAAGCACCATGTGCATGTTTTTGCTACTCAGCCCGCGCAGCAAGATAAGTCACCCAACACATTCAAGCTACTCATAGACCATCCACACTTCATTTTATAGCTTGTACACCTTCCCTAATAGACCCTCTAGGTGTCAAGATCAGATCTTATAGCTTGCTTACTCCTCTAGTCTTGAAATGGGTATAAATAGAGGCCTTGGTAGTTCATTCCAACTCGCACCCCCCATCTTCTTACTATAACCCTTAAGGCAGCAATCCTTTGCTCCCATATGATCCTAGGATCATAAAAGACGTTCAAGAAGTGAATCCCTGAAGAAAACGAAGCCCCAGAGTCGTTACTCTAGCCGTACGAAGCTAAAAGTCCTGATTCTGACCCATTTCCAAGCTATAAGCTCAAACCAGGTTCTCTAAACTTATGATCTGATTTTATAACGTCATAATGTTCATATGATCTTGCTAAAATCATAATATAAAGCTGTTGAACTCAAAAACCAAATGTTAAGCTTTTTGATCAAAACGTAACACCCAAAACCCTAATTTCATGTTTTTACTTAATCTATGGCAAACTTAAAAACGATTTGTAATAATCAATCCTAATAACTATATAATTTTACAACAAGTAACTTTGAAAAGTTATAAAGAATTTGACCTTAAAACCCGCTGCGTGTCATTTTTGAAACCTAATTTGACCCTTTTACCTTTTAGCTAACGAATCGTATAAATTAAACCTATGTTGTGTTAAATCTCTATTTTAGTTATATCTACTATATAAAAATAGTCTATTGAAATGTTAAAATAACTTGCTGGCAATTTGGAAGTTTTGTAATTATAATCCATGCAAGGGTATATATCGTAAATTCTTTCAGTAAACTTATAATAAAAGGACTAAAAGTGTCATTTTTATCAAAGTATAATATACGGGCTATTAGGCGTCACTTTTCCAAAGTCTAAGGTTTACTTGGTATAGTCTTTTAAAGTTGAAGACCAAAGTTCGTAAAAGTGCAAACCCTCAGGGGTCTATTTGCAATTTTCCAAACCCTAGGGTCTAAAATGTAATATTTTGAAAAAGTATAAAATCATATCCAAAACATTATATAACATAACTTTAATTAATGCTCCTCGTGCTTAACATTTCCAGATATTGAATAAAATGCTTAAAACTGCTTATGTTCTAATCATTATATCATTCATCATCGATGTGCTTACAAAAATCATGTACCCGAACTATATCATAACCACAAACAAGGGCTTTATATTAAGAGTTTCATCTTGGTATTACGTTCTGTCTGAGTTGTTGGGTTTACGATTTAAAGTGCCCTAGCTCCACAAACGTTTACTAAATGACTTCTGAATTATGATGGCCCGAACGGTGTTATGATAATTTTAATATCAAAACCGACATCAATGTAAAAACTTATATATACAATCAAACTAAGACTTGCCATATTAACCCAGGTTGCCCGTGTTGAAGCCGTTACTATTCATTTCATATACATTGCTATCAATTTCCCTATAACTGTTCAGGTGAGTTCATAGCCTCGCTTTTCAATTATTTTATAAACCCGCGAGGGAGATACATGCTATAAACATGAATGCAATTATTTCTACATGTTTTTCAATTTACTATTGCCTAAGTAACTTCTTGCCATTAATCCCCAATATATGACCGTTAATTACTCTCCGTAGTAAGCGCGAATGTTGTGAATATATATATTTGGGTTGGACTCCCCGTTGGTGTATCCAGTAACGATAACCAATTGCACATCATTAGAAATCACGCTGGGATGTTGGCAAGGTTCCCGCATGGGGCAATATTATCATTATAAACCTAAGGCATCGGATCATGAGCTATGAGCAATAATAAATTATGTTTTCAAACCGGTGTATAACAACGTAACCCGAAATATCCGCATTTGCATTCAAAATTATATTACTAAACCTATGATATCACTCAACCTTTGTATTGATCTTTTTAAGCATGGTTTTATCTCATGTAACTAATGGCACGGAGTGGCGGGACATGACGATGGAAAAACCGTATCATTCAAGTTGTATTTTAGATTCTTCTGAAACCTCTCTTTTGAACAAAACCTGATGAAATAAATGCATGATAACCTTACTTTCCAAACGACTCTTTTTGAATCGTTCTATGATGATACTGTTTGTACCCCTTGAATAATACCCCAGATAGCTTCTGCTGCCTATATGTAAAAATGGGGGAGATACATGGTGATCGAAAGATAAAGAGTGTTTTTTGTCAAGAGAAAGAAATTTTCTTCGAAGAGAAAGAATTGTTATTCGTCATGAGAAAGAATGTGGGTCGTCGAAGAGAAAGATGTTTTCCGCGAAAGAAGAGGAGTTTGTCGTAGAAAAGAAAAGGAGAGCATGATTAACTAATGTTGTAAAAAGGCTTGAATAGGGATTTCAGATATACCTTTTAACGCTTGCGATTGCATTAAAGATACAGTGAAATATCTCAGATGAAATATTAAGTTGACAAACCTTCTTGGAGAAGGGTCTTAGATTTGCATCTAACTTTTTCGTGACAAAGAGTGGATTATTTAGAAGAAAGGGAGATAATGATTAAGGAAATGTGTGAAGGAAGACTCTAGAAGATTTATGACCATTTTATGACTCTTTTAAAAATTTAGATTAGTGACCCGGACGCGAAGAAAGATATTCTAGTGTGAGAAAACATATACATAGATGTATACGACATATAGATATAAGCATGCAAGTTTATCTAAGCATGCATCAACACAATAGTCAACAAGATTAATGTATAAGACTGATATACATCTAACTTAGTATCAATACATCTATCTGACATAGTGTAGTGCACAATTAACATGTAAGTTATGTAAGATGACGCAAACAAAACATGAATAAATTTTAAATCTAATCATACAGAAAACTATTTAGCATTCTTATCAATTAGGAGCATAGCTTAAGTAGATAAACTAAGAGGTATTTTATCTAAATTGCTAGAAAAAGCAAACGCTTTTACAACAAAACATGCCATTCATAGCTAAGCAAATAAACATAGAGCATTAAGATAAACAAGAAAGCATATAATTGCATTAACGTGGGAGCACGTTACATCTTGAACATACAAGCACATATGATGAAATGCAAGTAGTAATGGATTGACTAAGGAGAAACCTAATTTCTTACATTGCTTATGTGTACGTCCTAATGAAATACAAAGACTATCGAATGAAGACTATCAATAGGCATATTTAGAGAAGAGGCATTTAATCAAATTAAGAATAATAAAGCAACTATCACTAGTGGTGCTCAATTTAGGCTAAACACGACTATTTTTACGGGTTATATCACGTACCCAACTTCACTCTTAGAAGCAATTCAACCGTTAGAGCATTTTGAATTTCTAGTGCAATAGAGTCTTCAGTAGTCATTCTCATGTTAAACAAAATAGAATTCCTATATTTTTACCCTAATGAATTGGGGTTTTTTGGGGGTACGCTAGATAAAATTTAATATAATCTATCATAATGGCCTAGACATGACCAACTAACATGCCTTTTAAATTCGGGTTCGCATAATCCTAATTAAATGTGTGGAAATTCTAAGGTTAAATGATAGAGCAAACAAGTTGTTGTAGGAGTTAAGAGAGAATATCAATCTACAACATAGGAGAATGCTTAAGAAGTGAACACTGTGTAATGCTCAATAATGAGAGTGTTCAAAGAATGTACCTTTGCATGTCTTTTATAGAAGAAATCCAATTAATGTTATTTACCTCAATAGATCTTGTGAATGTTTCTTGTAAAATTATGATGAAGAATTGTTAGTTACATGTATGTTGAACCATTAAGCAAGAGATTCATAAGAGTAAGATGTTTATAAAATCAAGGCAATAGAGCGGATTTACTTAAACCGAGATGAAACTAAGATGAAGGCTCCATCGAACATAGAGGTGCCAATTTGGAGGTAGGATCATTTTCCCACTATTTGAGAGATGGTGTTGAAATTAGGTTATTAGGAGAAGCTTATATAGGAGTATAAGGGTGTTTGTTTGAGTTTTTCAGAAATCACGACCAAGACATTGCTTATCATGAGTACTTTTGAGTTTCCCGAGAAATTCATAATCGCAATCCTACTTATAGTGTGTAAAGTTTAGCATGTATAATTGACATAGCTAATAACACAACATTTGAACACTGTTAGACTCAAAGAGCATCATCATTGCAAGTGTGAATTGCAATCGATGACTAATCATTTTGTCTTGCACTTGACCTCATGATTTCATTAATATCCGAGGGATGGTTAAACATGAAGACACGGAAAGATACTATGGTAATTTGAAATGATATTTTCAGTGATCTAGAAAAATCCAAATCTCGATTTCATGTTCATATATTTGTAATTAGATTGAATATGGGAATTGATTATCGTTGTATAATACTCGTCTTCATATTCAAATCCTCTTACGAACACTTTATATGAAAGAAAGCACGATAATGATTTGGTGGAATATGTTTCAATTTTTCTCTAATTCTAACCCTTAGATGGTTATAGGGTCTCATTTGGTGAAGAAGGAAATATTATGCTTTATTGGTAAGTAAGATAGCAGTTTTGATGAGAAGATAGTTGAGTTTTTGAGTTGTGCTTTTGAATTGTTAGCAAAGTTACATATGTTTGTACATTGCTTATGTTTGGATTTTCGAAAACAAAGACTTTATACCAATTACAATACAAGGTAAATAACTTGAGTATTTGGATGAAACATTCAAGTCACAATCCTACTTCCTTTGTATTTTATGCTATATTGCAAATAATTTGAACACAACTATTGGACAAGTAGCACTCAATATGACATCATCTACCAAGTGTGAGTTCATGATCCGATGCAATATTCTTATCGTCAGGGAAAGGATGTCATTATTTACATATCATCGAGTGTATAAGTAATGTAGGATTTAAGATAATATCTCTTGATAGATTTTGATATTAAACTTAATGCTTAGACAAATAAGACTCCGATTTCATTGTCCATACTCAAAAACTGTCAAATAATTCGATAATAACATCATCATAGTCTGATAATGAGTTGATATATATTACAAAATCTTCCTTGACCCTCACGAACAAACTCTTTTAAAAGAAGACAAATAAAGATTTCATAGTTGTTCACAAATCCTAAGACTAGTGTAAGTGTGAGGTAGATGAGACTAAAGACAAGTTTAATTTCTTACTTCAAGATGTCATAATATTTTGGCGTTGCAAAAACTATTTGTTTATTATAATATATCATAGTTTTGACATATTTATTAGTATTATGAATGTATTTTCTAACCATTTAAATACACACACTCTTTTGATAAAACACTATATGTTTTATAAAAAAGAATATAATTATGTGTTGGGTGTAGAACCATGCAAGCACAAGCAAAGTTTAAAAATATATTTTTCTTTACTTAAATACCAATGAATAATAATAATCTTTTATTTGTTTAACCAACCCAGGTCCAAACAACGCAAGATGATGAAAATATTTAGACATTTTATTGGAAGAGAGTTAATGTGTTGGAAATATTTTTCATGATGGGTTTACAAATGATTCTTAGGCATTATTATTTCACACACTTGAAACGATTAACTCTCATTCCTAAGTGGTGTTACTACACTCAAAATGATCCTACAAGATGTTATGTAACGCTGTAAATATAGTGATCTATGCCTATATGCAATGCACAAACAATTTTGCAACTTAACGTAAGAAATCTAGCGTAATTCCTATTAAGCAATAATCCAAAACTAGTAACATACAAATAGCATACATGGCACATGTGTTTTTAGACATATACATTACGCTCCATTACCAAGATTAATGATTACTTATTGTATCTATTAACCAAGTTGAAACACAAGTAAACCCCACAAAAAACATAATCATCTAGCAGACACATAAGGATATTCGATCGTTGTTTTTGTGTATTAGATATAACGAAGTTAACTTAGCTTGATTTGATTTGAAAATAAAATAGTTCCTCCCTATTTCATAAATTAATTAAGATTAATATTTTGAAAGAACAAATACACTATTTTTCAAATATATATCAATTAGAAATGCCCGACTCAAAGGAAAATATAAAATACAAGTTTTAAGTTAAAACGGAACTCAAAGTTCTGACCACTATATAGTATTTTGCATTTCTGACTTATTTAAGTTTAGAATGAAGACTTGGAAGTATTTTTTAAATGAAAGTAAACTTAATTATCTTCGAAATGGTGGGTGGCACGACTTCTACGGACTTACGGGTGATTTTATATGATTTTTCGAAGTTTGCCAAAATATACTGAAACAGACAGACGACCCCCATAAAGGTGACGGCCCCCAGATATATTTAGGGGCCGCCCTAGCATTTATGGGACGGCCACCAGAGACCCAAAAAACATTTTTAGTATAAAATCATTTGGTGACTTAATGTAGGGACGTAGGACTTCAGAAAGTTGTTTCAGCACATGAAATACGTGTTTTAGACATTATTTCTACTCTTACAACTTAGACAAACATAAGTTAACACTTCCAAGTTCTTTTGAGAAAAATTTCCTTCAAGTTAGTATACGAAGTATATTTAATAACAAAACTAGTACGAATCAAACAACAAAACACTTTTAATATTTAACCCCCCTTCATGGGCAATTTGATACATGGATCGTACTCTATTTTAAAAACCATTTGTTTTGAAAACTAGAGTAACGTGGCTCTGATACCAATTTTGGAAACCGTAGAGAGGGAGGGTGAATACGTTTCCTTAAAAAATTTAAGATCAAAGATTATATCACTCTCTGTCGGCGGTCTCATAAATATAATTGGGGACGCCTAGTTACATCAGGGGCCGCCCATTTAAAGGACCGCCTCCAGAAGAGGTTTTTCGGACTAGATCATTGTATCAAATCATCCAATCAATTTTGACGCAATATGAAAGTTTCGATAATGGATTTACATTATACTATGGCATATTCTACCAAATATCTACCCTCCAATGTTTACTACAAAAGCTACACAACATGCTAACACAACAACACAACAATTCATCACAATCAGAAGCACAATGAAAGAATAAAGTAAAGTGATAAAGTAAAGACAGTAAGTAAAGAGAAAGGAAAAGAAAATGCAAACCGACACGAAGATTATATGTTCTCTCACGAATCTCCTCGTCGCCCTACCTACTCCACGAGTATACCAACTGAGAGTTACTTCCCATAATCAACAAGCACCCTTTCGACAAGAAAACCTTATACCAATGCTTACAATATTTTCCACACAACGGGCGCTAGAAGTCGAGTCCTTCTTCAGGGTACAACCAAATTCGTTATGTTTTTAAGCCTACATAACATACCTTGTGTTTTATGGCCTAAACACATAACGCGACCTTACATAATTTTCTAACACTAAGCTAGATGCAGAGTCCTAATTCTTAGCTAGAACCAATCTTACCACATCACAATGTATTTGTATTTTAAGGCCCAAAATACTAACCAACCCACAATCAACCCTTCCGAATGTACACACCATTCTGATCTACACACTACTAAAGATTGGAAGACATAGACTCGATTTATATGTAACAAATGTTACAAATAGACTAACTAGACTACATAACTTCGGATCTTGAAGATGACCGAA
Source organism: Tanacetum coccineum (assembly GCA_026074375.1). NCBI lineage: Eukaryota > Viridiplantae > Streptophyta > Magnoliopsida > Asterales > Asteraceae > Tanacetum > Tanacetum coccineum. The sequence continues at coordinate 5,788 of BQNB010097469.1, read as the reverse complement.
GTTCTTCTCTTGCACTTAAGGAAAGGAGGAAATGATAGAATATTTGATCACATTTAAACAAGATTAACCAAGTTGAATGATCAAATATTTAGAGAGATTTAGTAAGATCTAGAGAGAGAAATAACTGAAAGAAAATCATGCAAAAGGGTTATAAAAATAGTTGGAGGTGACCCACTATTTATAGGAACTGAAAAACAGCCTGTTAGGAAACGGCGGTCCCAGATATATTTGGGGGCCGCCGGTATTTAAGGGGGCCACCGGCCTATTTAAGGGACCGCCCCGATAGACGCTCCTGTTTTTGTCTTTTTGTGGTGACAAACTTGTCTGGTAAAAGTGTAACATGTTTTGGAGGGAAAAGAACCAGATTTTAAATTTTGAAATAATTACAACATAAAACATTTCTTTATAATTCAAAAATAATTTGTCTAATTAAGTTTTGAAAAAGTTATTTTGTTACATTTATAAAAATGTAAAGTTTAAGACAAAAACTTATTTCTTTGATCATCCTACAAGTTTAATGCTTGTTTGTACATACCTTATGTGATTTACGTCGGGTGTAAACCAATGTCCATCTTGATGCATACTTGAGACGTCTAGAGATGTTGATGCATGTATGCATTGATGATTTGTGATTACGAGTAACTTGCGCACTTTACGTTACGTATTACAAGTCACATGTTTGTCATTACCAAAACATAAAGAGACCGTATAGATTAAATATAGTAATATTTGCACTAACAATCTCCCCCTTTTTGATGAAGACAAACTATGTAAACTATAACACATAATAAAGTTTAAAAGTTACTCGTTTACACTTCCTTCTCCCTTTTATCGAAGCAAAAAGATATTATGCAGATAATGGTTGGAGCATATAGGTTGGAGGTTTGAGAAGAAGACATGATAAGAGGGTATGTGCTCCGGGAGGTATGAGAAGAAGGTAGGTGCTCTGAGTATATAGGTTTGAGGTATGAGGAGAAGATATGAGAAATAAAAGTGAAGGTGATTGTGTATTTCTTGGATAGTTTAAAAAAGGTCATGAGAGATGAGAGGTAGGAAAGAGAAGATGGTAGGTACATTGAGTGTATAGGTTGAAGGAATGATAAAAAGGTAAGTGATCCAAGTATATTGGTTAGAGGAATGAGAAGACAACATGAGAAATACGGTTGAGGTAATTTTGTGTTTCTTGGATAATTGAGAGGATGTCGTGATAGATGAGAAGAAGGCATGAAAAGAAAGTAGGTACTTCAAATATATAAGTTGAAGGTATGAGAGGATGACCTTAAGGTTTAGGGTGATTTTGAAGTGGAGGAGGTGAAGTATTTAGAGTATAAATAAACCCTTCATCGTATTTGATAATCCTCAATCCTATCTTCCTATAAAGTTGAGCTTGCATCATCCTAGTGAAGTCTTCTATCATCATGGTTAAACTAAATCCATGCTATTAAACCACATAGCTCCTAGCTCCCCCTTGCTTATTGCATCCCTATGATAATTACATTCCTTGTATATTGACTCTAACGGATCCATTGATCAAATAAATTACCATCGATGCTTGAGAAGTTTGGTGCAATTTAAAAGAGTAGAACGCTTGTAAGTGCTCCCCCTTGGTGTGTGCTCCCCCTTGATTGGGGCACCAAGGAATCAAGATATTCTTGTGCTACAAAACAAAGTTAGTAGACAAGTGCACATATACATATAGCAAAACATTAGCGGGGAACTAGACATGCACTTCTAGGTTTTATTATTCTAGAGTATGACACTTTAAAAGAAAGTTAGAAGCTGGACACATGCAAACATTATTTTAAAAACAACAATCTAAATGATATAATTAAAATACTCAAGACGTATGTTTACGGAGAAGATTAGACCGACTTTTAATAAACAAGAATGGGATTCGTTTATTGATTGACACAAAAATATTATGAGAATGACCTTTTAAAAGTAGACGAATGACACTTAATATCTTGGCAAAATATGTCAATATATATATATATAATTATAATATATTATATATATAGATTATATATATATATAAAATAATATATATTATAAATTATATAATATATATATATATATATATATATATATATATATATATATATATATATACACACACACTTTAAAAGAATAAAAAGAAAAATAAGACGAGGATGGAGACGATGTGCTCTTGGATGTGAATGAAAATGATTCCATAGAGCCGAAAAGTGGGAAATGATGAGCAATACTAAAGAAGGAATGTGTTGAAGAGAGGTTGATAGAAAAGATTGATATATCATTTGCACTAACAATTGATGTGCATATGATCCCATGGAGAAAAAAATTGATGATTGGGAATTTAAAGGTTTGTTTGGTGTTTTGTTGGTTGATAATGTTGAGGAACAAAGGTGAGATGTGAAATGATGTAGTTCTTTCATGGTGGAAGAATAATGAGAGACTCAACAATGTGGTGACTCAATAACACTTGAAGATTAAATATCTTCTTTATGTTCTTTACTTTTTAGAAAATGGAAATTTTAACGAAGGAGTGACATTTGCATTTAGCAAATTACTCAAATATTTCAGATGAAATAATTAAGTTAGGAGAGGTATAGGAGGAATTTTAATAGTAACAAGACTATCAAAAGAGAAGAAACGTTTAGATGTGAGAGGAAACATTAGAGAAGATAAGACTTATTAGAAGTGAAAAGGAACGTTTAGAAGTGAAAAGAAATGTCAGAATTAAAAAGACTATTAGAAGTGAGGCGACTATCAGAAGTGAGAAGACTATTTAGAAAGAGAAAAGAGGTTTACGAGAAGTGAGGACCAATTTTTGTATGTGATGGAATTTATTGTTAAGTGATGGATTGCAAGTCTATCGATTATAAGGAATGTGTTTGATAATGAGACGTATTTCATTATGAAATTCACTTGACTCTTGAAAACATAAGCAACGATGCTTATGAGTGTTAGGATATGAGGATGACCCATTGATCTATAGAGAGACATTGGGTATAGGTTTGGGTGTGGAGTAGACGTCAACTCGTAGCAGAAGAGAGAAAGTGTTAGGTTATGAAAAAAAATAAATGGTATTACAAGCTGCTGCCGGCGGTCCCAAATATATCTGGGGGCCGCCAGAATAGATCTGGGGGCCGCTGGACCGCCAACAGAAGGGATGTTTGGGTAAATTGACGAATTCTTTGAAAAAAGTGACATTTTAATTTGCATTTCGCTAATTAAAAATACTTAAAGTACTTCGGATGAAGTAGTTAAGTTGTCACGACAAGAAATGGAACACGGACTAGAATCAAAACTAGAACAAAAGAAGAGAACGATTTATGGAATGTGTTCCATCATTCCTAAACCTTGACGAAGATAATTTAACGACTCACGCTTGAGGGGTAAAGAAAGAATGTCGGGAATGTTATCTTCAGACGTAACCTTTTCGATGGAGATGTTTCCTTTTGGACATTGTCCCGAAAGAAATGGTGACATATCTTCGGTGTGTTTCGTAGGAGAAAAAATAAAATAAAATAATAATAAATAAGAAAACAAACGAAGATAGAGACGACGAGCTTGACAATGTCAAGATGAATGGTTGTTTGCATACGATAAACTATACTCAAAAAGTTATGTAGCTCTTCCTGAGCATTGCAAATATTCATAGAACAATCACACGACGAGGTATACGGTTGTCTTAAAGGTGGTAGCGGAAATAGTAGAGGAAAGAGATTAGCCATCTCTATGGTTGAAGAGGCGTGGTTGAGTGAGAAGGAAGATGTGTGATCGAAAGACAAAGAGTGTTTTCGTTAAAGAGAGATAACGTTTTCGTCGAATAAAAAATGTTTTCATCAGAGAGAAAGGATGTTTTCGTTGAAGAGAAAGAATGTTTTGTCGAAGAGAAAGAATGTTTTTGTCTAAGAGAAAAGAATGTTTTCGTCGACGAGAGAGAATGTTTTCGTCGAAGAGAAAGAATGTTTTCGTCGAAGAGAAAAGAATGTTTTCGTCAAATAGAAAGAATGTTTTCGTCGATAAGAAAGATGTTTTCATCGAAAAGAAAAGGAGAGCGTTTTAACTTAAGTAGTTACAAGTCTTGAATAGGGATTTTCGGATATGACCTTTAACGTTTGCGATCGCAAGTTAAAGATACTTGAATATTTCGAATGAAATATTTAAGTTGTCAGACCTACTTGGAGGAGCGTTAGATTTATATCTAACTTTTTCTTGACGAAAGAGTGGATGATTTAGAAGAAAGCGAGATGATGATCAAAGAAGTGTGCGAGTGAAGGCTCTAAGAGATTTAAGACCATTTTGCGACTCTTTTGATTTTTTAGATTTCTGACACGGACGCGAAGAAAAATATTCTAGTGTGACAAAATATATATAACTAGATGCATAAGATATATAGATATATGCATGCATGTTTATCTAAGCATGCATCAACACAATAATCAACAAAATTAATGTGTAAGACTATATGACATTTAAATATTAATTTTCATACATTAAACTAACATAGTATAGTTGCACAATTAACATGTAAGTCATGTAAAATGACGCATACAAAACGTGATAATTTTAAATGCAATCATCATGTAAAACATGTTAGCATTTAGCACTTAGGAGCATGTGTTATTTAGATAAACTAAGGAATATTTTATCTAAATTGCTAGAAAAAGGCAAACGCTTTTACAACAGACATGCATTCAATAGTTAAGCAAATAAACATTGAGCATTAAGATAAACATGAAAGCATATAATTGCATTACATGAGAGCACGTTATCATCATGAAACTTCAAAGCACATATGTGAGATGCAAGTAGTCTAGATTGACTAAGAAGAAACCTAATATCTACTTGCTTAGTGTGCACTCCTAATGAGATACAAAGTTTATCGATGTAGACTATCATTAGGCATATTTAGGAGGAGTCATTTAGTCAAATTAGAGAATGAATATGAGACTATCACTAGTGGTGCTCAATTCAGGCTAAACACGACCATTTTTACGGGTTATACCACGAACCCAACTTCACTCTTGGAAGCAATTTAACCGTTAGGTCAAATTGAATTTCTAGTGCAATAGATTCTCCAGTAGTCATTCTCATGTTAGACAAAATAGAAATCCTATATTTGCCTAATGAAGTGTAGCAAAGATAAAATTTGTATTGTCTTTTCATACAAGGCCTACTATGACTCAACTAATGTACTTTAATTTCGGTTCAACTAATGTACTTTAATTTCGGTTCACATAATCCTAATCAAGATGTGTGGAATTCTAAGGTTGAATGAGAGAGCAAGCAAGTTGTTATAGCTATAAGAAAGAATGGGTCATCTAAGACCTAGGAGTATGCTTAAAAGTGACAATGTGTAATGCTTTATATTGAGAGTGTTCAAATAATGCACCTTTGCATGTCTTTTATGAAAGAAATCCAATTAAGATTATTTACCTCAATAGATCTTGTGTTTGTTTCTTTGTAGAAATAATGATGATTAACTAAAGTTTAGTTATAGAGATATTGGGTATAGGTTTGGGTGTAGAGTAGATGTCAGCTCGTAGCAGAAGAGAGGAAATCTTTGGTAATGGATTAATAAAAGAATGAGCGGTATTACAAGCTTGCTGCCGGCGGTCCTAGATATATCTAGGGGCCGCCAAAATAGATATGGGGGCCGCCGGACCGCTAACAGGAGGGATTTTTGGGGAAATTGATGAATTTTTTGAAAAGATAATTTACATTTCGCTAATTAAAAATACTTAAAGTACTTCGGATGAATTAGTTAAGTTGTCACGGCACAGAATGAAACACGGACTAG
>BQNB010097468.1:12876-25379 GCA_026074375.1 Tanacetum coccineum | reverse complement strand
GGTATAAATACACCTCCTCAAACAAAGTGAGGGGGTTGGTCATTTGTATTTTTTTCCTTTTGCAAGTAATCCTCTCTCACTTTCTCTCTCTACTCTCTCACTTTCTCTCTCTACTGTCTCTCTCTACATTTCTTCCTCATCATCCTTTCTACTTTTCTTGTTCTTAATTATGAAGTGAAGTGATTTCTTGGTTCCTACATACAAGCAAATTGGCAAATAACTATTGTGAAAGAGTGGTAAGCTAATTACTAATAAGATATATTTCTGGAAAGTATCGATTAGAAAATTACCCTTAGGAAAGGATAAAGATCAAATCGTTCCCGAGTCGTTTTCCCAACGAAGTGTGAAGATTGAAAATCTTGTTTCGGTTTGTGATCGCGTGCTTGAATATTCAATATTTTGGATTTTGAATTCTAAATCTAAAAACACAAAGGGAAATCACATAAAGGCACGCTAATCAAGAAATTAAGGCAATTTAAAAACCTGACGACATTTAAAGAAAACAATTTATAACTAAGAAACAACTTATTAACAAAAAATGACAAAATAAAACTCTTAAAACTTAAAGTGCAAATTTCTTAAACTAAAATGTATTAAACTAATTTTTGAAAAACATAAATTATTTTTTTGGATTTTTAAACTAATTAAAACTATTTTTTAACTAAATAATACTAAAAATTAAACTAAAAATATAAAACTTAATCCTAAAATTTTAAGAAAATTTATAAAAATTCTTTAAGCTAAGAAAGAGGTTTACAAAGAAAAATTACTCAATAAGCTATAACAGATAAGCTGTTAAAAATCGAATAAGCAAAATAAGCTAAAACTAAAAGACTATAAGAAACAATTAAAACAAACATATAATGAAAAAGTCCCAAGGGCATGCTGGTAAGTTGTGTGTGTTGTGAAGGGAAGGTCACAGGTTCGAGTCCTGTGACCTACCTTTTTGAAAAAAAAAAATTTATTTTCTTTTTGAAAAATGCTATAGAATAAGCTAAGATGAGAAACTTTAATAAAGGGACTTTTTGCCTGACTTATTAATAAGCTAGAATAAGCACGAATTAAAAGTGACAGTTTGCTTTTTAAAACTTAGTTTAGAACTTAGAAATTTAGCTAATACTAATGGACTAAATAAGCACCTATAAGACTAATAAGCTGAAAACAGATTAAGACTAAGACCTAATAAGCATTAATGACTAAAAATAAGCAACTATAAAAAGTTGAAAATCAACAAAAAACATTAAAATAGTTTGGCACACAAAGGTTTTTAAAGGACTTTTCACCAATTTTAAGCTAAGATTAGGACTAATAAGCACTAGGTATAGGCTGAAAATATGAAAACAGATAAAGTACTAGACTCACTTTACTAAAAAAACTAAAATCAAGCAAAACATTTAAGGAAATAAGCTAGAAAAGGGTAAATGAAAATGACAGACACATAATTGTTTTTGGCTTTTTCTAAGATAAAATAACCACTTTGTAGCTTAAAATTAAGACTCAAAAGCTACTATTAATCACTTAAAAACTTAAAACAGATGGAAACCAGATTACAATGAACTAAATTCAACAAATAATAACCTAGAATAAGGCCTGAAATGATATACATAAAAAGGACTTTTAAGCTTAATTCCAAATTCTACTACTTGACCATTTTTTTGACCAAAACACACTCAAAGGTTTTTCCATAGTTTAGAAACTAAAAACAGGTTCATTAGACACTCCTTTGGACACAACAAACTACAACTTAAGCTGGCTTTAATGGAACTTATCAAATAAGCAGTTTAGAAACCACTTTAGACTAGTACACTTGAAATTTTGATAAATCAAACTACAATACTTAACAAAACTACTTTTAAGCTTATAAAAACTAGTACCTAGACTTAATTAGAGCTTGAGCAAACTAACTTGAAAACCAAAAACAGCTTTGAACCTTATTTGACCCATTTTAAGACCTTAACCCAAACACTCCTTTAACTTTTAGATTTTCATTTAAAAGCTAAAACAGACTTAGTTAAGCTCTAAAATGCAAAAACAGATTAAGCACTATGACTATTGAGGACAGATAAGCACAAACATTAGATAAATAAGCACTTATCAATAAGCTATACTAATAAGCTATATGAACTCAAATAAGGACAGATTCTAAGTAAACTTAAACTAAACTATTCTAAGTTATAAACTAAACACATTTAGCAATATTAAGACAGAATATGCTCAATTAAGCAATTAAAAGCATAGAATAAGCAAAGCAATAAGCTAAATGAGAAATTAAACTAAAATAGAGAATTAGATCGTGTACCTTGATCCCAGCTAAACAGGGATCTAAATAGCTTTTACAAGCTTAGATCTACAAGCTAGCTTAAAGAATAAGCTCTGAATAAGCCTTATAAGCCCTTCCAAGTCTGGCTTATCTTCCAAATGTCTTATTCAGTTATTTTGAGGAGAATTAATTAACAAGGCTTATTCAGTTAAGCTTAAAGGAAGCTTAACTGAATAAGTACTAACTTGAAAGGCAATGTAGCTTATTGAGCTTATTAAGTAGTATATAAACACATTTTAAGTAAATTTGTATAAAAGAAACACTAGAATTCAACACACAATTTAAATGAAACTGGATTTTTATTAATATCAAAAGAGATTACAAGGCTTTTAAAAGGAAATTACATTAATAAAAAAACAATAAGCTAAAATTACACTAAATAAGCTACTAAAAATTATAATAAGCTAGATGATTCTCCTGTGTGATAGATCCCCTCTATTTATAGTGAACAAGAGAAGGTTCTAGACTTGAGGAGCGTCCTATAAGCTTCAATCTCGACCCTTGAATCATAACAAATCCTCAATCAACCCTTAGATCATCTCAACGTCCTCTTAACCAATGATATTGCTCAGGATCGGCCGAGTGGCTAAAGTTGTGTCAGACGTAAGCCACGTTGGCTTCTAGAAGGATACGTGTATGTGGATTAGGGTGGATTTACCCGTACCGTATTGCAGGGTAATTGGGAGTGAAAGGGATAATGACTAGTAACTTTGACCCTGTGTTGATATCATTTTGACTTGGACTTTGACCCGGGTATGGATTGGGCTTGTGTTATTATTTGGGCCAGGAAATGGATTGGATTTGTATTTTTTTATCATTTTGACTATTTGATTTAGGCTTAAAGATTTAGGTATAAATGGGATGACCCGACCCATGAAACAGGTACGGATTGGCCCATTAAAGCTAAAATAAGCTTTCGGCTTTGATTTTCTCACGCTCTTCCAATCTCTTGCTTGGTTTTGTCCCATTTGGCTTCGTTTTTGTCCTTTTTGAATATCCATTACCTGCACATTACATTTGACAAAACACACATATACAATGCATTTTTCATGTATTTTTTAGTTATTTGAGCTTGTTTTAATAAAGAAAAATGATATGTGATTAAACACATATCAAAATTCCTCCATACTAAGCTATTGCCGTGTCCTCACGCAATGTCATATACACATAGAAAACTAAAAATTTCAACCCCCTTAGACTACTTACCTTGATAAGTAGCTAAGTGTTCATCTAAGGGGATTAAGAAATCACTAGTTTAAAATGCCCCGTTTTACCATTTTTATAAATACTTGTATACATTTATTATTATCCCTTCTCTCCTTCCCCTTGTGTTGTGCCGATTGATCCAAGAACCTCAAAGGGTTTCGGCTTGCCCTTTTTCGATCGACTTCCTTACCTACAAAGGGTTTACTACTTACTTGCTTCAAGAACGTGGTGAATCATTAGCTTTATCACTACTAGTACTAGCATACTTAATTGTTTGCTAAGAATGTATTGTGTGTGTATCACATAGAGGATTCATAATATGAATCTAAGTAGTTTCGCGTGTTTGTTAGTTTAACACATACACGTGTTTTCAAGATTCGTTATTCGTTTGCTTAATTTGCTAAAAGGTACACGATTCTGGATCTTATGTTTATTACTTGTACTATATGTGTTCTTTACTTTCGTTGCATAAAACTTGTGATTATTAATATGTTAATAAGTTATAAATTCCAACTGTTGCATCACGAGCCATCATATAGTATTTGTAATTACATAAATCGTTTCTTGGTTTTTAATTTTTGTTCTTTGGGCGATTTTCTTGATAAAGATTTGATCTTTATGGTTGTTAAAATTAATTATACAAAACCCTAGGTTGTACGAAATTTTACGTGTTAAGATCGATGTATTATTTGTGATAATTGATCGTTTTAACTTGTGTACTATAGTTAATTGATTATCCGTAATGAAAACATGCATGTTTATCATGGACAATATGATTTGATATATGATATATGTTTTCTTGATTAATTGTTAATTGATCTACATGCAAATCGATGACTAAAACCTAATATACAAGTGAATAATTAAATTATTTTAGTTGATGATTGCATGACACCCGGTTACTAAAAAAATCATAATTTATTCTCTGTATGTCAAAAATTCTGAAATTTTTATGGTAGATCCACGACTTAGTAGGCTACAACTTTGTATTACTGATAAGGTTGGGGAAGACTCCTTCCTTGTCTGATCGGGGCCTGGAGTTGACTAAATATTTTTATCAGCTTTTATGCGCTATGTGATATATTCTTTTATATGGCTTACGCAATCGATTATTCGATGTATGTGGCCTGACTTCTGTTAATAAGCGGAAGCCTTATTTGAGTATATATAGAATTAGTCATTAATTAGGTTATCATCGGTTTATGATTTGCATGCATTAATTGTTAATTGGGCCCTTAAATTATTGTTATGTGTATTAGTTGTTTATATTTGTTTTGTTTTTATAAGTTGTGATTTGCGTAAAAACAAAGGGTTTTTCAGAAAAGAAAATATAAACATGACTAATAACTATGAAACTATATTTATTACAAACTATAGTGATTGCGAAGTCTTATGTGTCATCAAGGGTTGGGCTTACATCTCATAATAAACTTTGTGTCCCGCGACGAAACTTTCAATACAATTAGTTTATAATGTGTTTTCTATAAATAAAGAATCAATATGTTTATCAATGAAGAAATATGCTAAAAACCATTTACTTGCTAGACTTGCATAAGGGTTCAAGGTATCTCTTGGTATGGCTTAACGTGTTGGCCTACCTTACTACGAAACCATACTCTATAATTTTCACCCGCAAGTTCTTGCAACTACATGGTTATAGCGAATGATCTAGGGTTTGAATGATCTTTAATCTTTTCTCGCGCCACTATATCTTTTGGCATATGAGGCAATTATTGGAAAAACTTGTGTACTGGTACACTTGAAGAGTACAATATAGTATTTGGTCATTCTTTAATCTTTTCCCGCGGTTAATATTATGATTCTTGGTTTGAAAACACGATTGGATCATCAATTTGTTTTAGAAGTGTATTGTCACTATTTTATACACATGTTGGTATTGAAAATTAGTGATAAAGTATAATAAATAACTTAATTGAGAAAAGTTTTAATTAAAATCTATGATACAAAGATGGATTCATGCTTCTTCATACATATTTAAGATACATGTTATTTGTCAAAATAAATACCCTTTGAAACTAGGTCTTTGCCATTGATTGCAAGTTCTACGTACCTATAAAATATATATAATAAAAATACTACTTAGGTAAATTCCAACTATTCACCTTTAACTAAGGTAAAAAGTTAAAGCTTACAAAAATAATATAATATATATAATATACGTATGTTTAAACCGGGTAAGTATGATCACCCGGGTCGTTTCCCCAACGACTAGTGAAATTGAAACCACGTTTAGGATCGGATTCTGATTTGAATTAAGCAAAGATATTTGATTTGGAAAGCTATGACTACTAAACATGTGACATTTATCAAATTCGGAAAACAAATAATGAAACGCGGACTATTATGCAAGTAAATTAATTTTAATCCTAAAAATATAGAAACTAAAGTATTTCACTTAATAGAAAGAAGATTTTTTATCATTCTCTTATTTGTTAGTGCCGAAAAATTTAAACTAAAAAGCCCTATATTTTGTTTATCTTTTTAGTGAAAAGTTTTAGAATTAAACTAAGATTAATAATTAGTAACTAATTGCTAATTAAAACTAAGTAAGCGACGTTAACAACTTAACTTAACTGGAACGTAAGGCTGTCAATAGTGAATAAAGAGACGTAACGTACTGATACGGGCTTGATAACATTTGAACGGGCAATGGCGTATTGCAGCGTGAAAAGGCAATCGTAAAAGACAGAGAAATAAGATGGAATGTGTCTACCCTAGTGTATAAGTGCTATCGCACCGACATAGCAAACTAAGTCCAATGAAGCTCATTTAGAATTGTTTTAAGAGTTTTCTTAAAATGAGAAAAGAAACTTATAAGAGTAGCAAAGGTGTAGAAGGAAGTATGGAGACAATTTTAACAAATGCTTCTTGATGATGAGTGAAGAACTCAAGAGAATAGAAGCTCTAAAAGAGACTTTGTTTTAATAAGCTGTTTCAGAAACTAGGGGTTTGGCTCATGTTTAACTTAGCTAGTTATAAATGCTCAATTTAAGCTTAATTTTAAAAAGGAATAGTTGATCTAGAAAGTTATGATGTGCTTAATCTAAAAATGCAAAAGAAAACTAAGCTAGAAGTGCTATTTAAACTATGAAATTAAGCCTGAAAGCATGCAACCTCAGAAAATAGCAATAGTAACACAAACTCTAATAGACTGAAAACTTAATAAGCTAAATAGACTTTAGAACTTTAAGAACTTTTTAATCTAATATTAACCATCTTAAAATAAGTATAAACCTAAGACGTAATAGCTTGAATTAAAAATTTAAATCCTAACGTTATAGTACTGTTTTTGGTTATTTTTTTTAAGGTTTTTTATGACTTTTGACAGCAAAATAAGCTAAGACAATAAGCTAGAAAACAAAATTAAAGACTTAAACTATATTAAGCTATATTAAAACTTAACTCCTACTGAATTTGGTAAGCTAAACCTTAAAATTATCTATCCAAATTAAGCTAAGAACACAGCAGTACTAACTGAGGTTAGTACTGCTAGTGTAAAAGTTCAGCAGTTCTTTCAAGTGAAAGCACTGCTGATGCAATTTGACTTTTGATAACAGAATAAGCAATGAAATAAGCTAGAAAATGAAAACTAAAATTAAATTCATAATAAGCTATAACTAAACTTAATCCTACTGATTTTGGCAAGCTAAAATCTAAGCTAACAGTACTAACTTATGGTTAGTACTGGTAGTGTAAAGGTTCAGCAGTACTAACTTATGTTAGTACTGCTAGTGCAATTCAAGAGTGCACTAAACCAAACACCCCTTTTAGACTATGACAGATTTAAGAAAAACTTTTTAAGAGGAATCTAATGAACAAATTCTAAATACCAGATAAAAACTAGCTTAAAACAAACTTAGCAATCATGATTAAACAACTGAATAAGTAAAATTCTAAGATCTTAACTAATTAAGCTAATATTTTTTTGGATTTTGTGAGTTTTTATGACAGAAATTAGTAACTAATGATCTATAACTATTTAAGCAAAAACAGATGAGGACAAACAACTAATAAGCACTAGAAGAGATATTTAAACACTAATAAGCAAGAGAATAAGCAAATAAGCAATATTAAGCATATAAACTATAACTAAGCAATTTAAATTGGAATAGAAGAAGAATAAAAAGAGAAACTTACTTGATCCTTTAGCTAAACAAAAGGAACCAGTTAAGGCAGCTACAAGCTCCCTAGCTTATTAATAAGCTAGGGTAAAAGTCCTTGGGATCTCTTCCAAGTTAAGATCCCCTTCCAAAAGCTCTAATCCAATAAGATCCATGATAGATTAAACTGATTTAAGGTTTAGGTAAGATTAATTCTGACTTCAATAAGCTCTATTTCAGCTTATAGACTGAAAGAGCTTTAAATGAGCTTATTAGCTTATTGAGACAAATTGGCTGATTAAGAGAGATTTAAGGTTGAAAATAAGAAGAGCTTATGACTAATAAAAACTGAGTTTCATTAATTGAAAACTGAATTACATTACTAGAAAAGGAGATTACAAAAACATTTAGGAAAAATTACGAAATTAAGCTAGACTAAATTTTACTAAAAAAAACTAGATAGTGTGTGTGTGAGAAGTGAGGCCTATTTATAGTGCCAAGCTGAAGCTTCCAGACCCTCTTGCCTTGCTCTCCAATCTTTTAATCCTGGCCAATCATTTCTTCAATCATTTGAGCATCAATTGTAGCCGTTTGATCAAATTGTGGACACCTGAGGATTGCCAGCGTGTCATTCCCTTGATGTGACGTTTGTGCTAGTTTTGTGAGTGTTTTAGCACAAAAACCCACATTCCATTGTGCTTCTTTCATTGATACGTGGCCTTTGATTGAGAGAAGGTTAATGAATCCCTTGATAAAGACTGATTTGTCCCTTCATTTGTGATGTAGACCTCTTGAATTGACTTAAGCACCCTCTAATTTGAGAAACCCCTTTGATTTGAGTAAAAGGTAACTTTGGGACGATGGGTGAACAGTAACTGGCTTCGCGCCCAATTTTCGACAGTTAAAACTGTTGAACTTTGGGGAATTTGCACATTTGGCCCCTTTCTTTCTTTTCCCTTTTTCAAGTTATAAATAACTTTCGGGATTTGCAAAATTGGCCCTTGTGGTTGATATAAAAGGGCATGGGCTAGGGTTTTGGCTTTCCTGGCTTCGGCTTTGTACTCTTCTGATTCTCGTGTCCGTGCTTGCCCGTTTTTGACTGTTTTCTTGTGATTTTTGACTTATCCGTACCTGCACACACAAAACACAAATACAAGCATATTTTTGCCATTTTTGGTCTGTTTTGGGTTTAATTGGGTTATTTTAGGTATAAACAGATATGTGTATTTTACACTTATCAAAATTCCCCAAACTAAATGATTGTGTGTCCTCACGCAATATCACATGCCTTATAACCAATTACCTCAAAAATTTCCCAAACTAAACCTTTGAAAAGTAGCAAAGATTTTTGTTGAGAGAGATAAGAGATCACAAGTTATAAAACACCCGACTTCCCATTTTCTAAGATTTTTTTCTTTTTATGATTTTTCTTGATAATTAATTACCCTACTACAACTTATTTGTGTTGACATAATGTATTGTTTTCATTACCTTATTGGTAACTTTTAGGATCATAGAATAAAAAGCACAATTAAGTGTCTAAAAGATAACTTCATCATCCCCGATTTTTCACTTTTCCCATGCTAAGCTTAAAAATAAGATCACTGCTAATTACGAACTAAGATGCTAAGACTACTTATAATTACAACTTGTGAATTCCTCTTCCCGACATAAATCATAAATTTAGGTGCGTGTGTTCAAATTAATTTAAACCATTAAATCCACATATTAGATAGTTGAAATCCGACCAAGCTTTACACATGGGCTTTTTGGGCTAATATGTTAATCACTTAGTAGAATCACAACTCAAAGCAAACAAAAACCTACTTAGCATTTGCTTTTTATTAGGCTTCTTAGATAAGCACCATTCATGTCAATATCCCGAAGTGCTCTTAAGACAAGAAGAACCAATCTTATTTGCACCATATACCCTTAGCTCTTTAAGCCAAAACAAGACAAAAATTTAATAATTAAGCAACATTATAGTCCGCAGTCCTTTAGTAGGCTACAACAGCGGCACGCCGCCGACAAGATTAGCAAACATATTTCACTTCGATATATAAGTAAAACCGGTGCTTTATCTCCGAAGCCACATCGATAGCGAGTCGACAAGAGGTTTATTCTACGTATTATACACCGGACTCTACCTTATATAAAACCCAACATCGGCCACGCCTCCGACAAGATGAAGTAATCTGGCAGAGATACTTATTTATTATTATTTTTTTGTATTTTTTTAAGCCAAATTTCCCAGTATTACCTAGATGTGACTCATCCTAATCCCAAAGAACTAAGAAAACTTCTATTAACCAATTATTAACCAAAAACCATACAATTCCCTATTTATTAAACATTCATATAAAAGTGAAACAAGCTAATGGAAAAAAGCAATTATAAACTTAGGAGCTTGAAAGAAAACAACTATTCTAGCAGATTAATCATCCTGACTTATAAATAACACTATCATTTTCTTGTTGTATCACAAAAGAAATTTTGCAAATGCTTAGCCTATATAAAATCCAACTTGGCATAGTTAAAATCCCTTGGAGATTAGCACTAGTCTTCATTACTAACGATTCTAGTCCAGCAAGTTGAAAGTCCTACATGATACTACACAAACTATCATCATTAATTGTTAAGGAAAGAAAGCTAGAACTCAACACGTTACAATCGGGTCAAAAATTCCTTCTTATTCTACCAACGAAAACCTACATTTTTGTCGTTACACTTTTTTTTAAAAAAAAAAATAAAAACTTTAAAATTTTTCTATTTTTGTGGAAAACGTGTACGCGAAGAACAAAACAATAACAAGCAACATCAAATCATAGATTCCCTCCCCAAACTAAAACGAATATTGTCCTAATTAAAGTCGGGATCCTACCAAAAATCTAAGCCGTTCATATGTATGCCAAGATAAACGTTATCGATAAGATAAACGGATATGGAACTCCCGCAAACTAAATTTTACACAAAGGATGAGAAACTCGAGTAGAACGGGAACAACACCGACACGAGAGCTTCATTGAATTTGTTAGGAGAGTCCTGGCAAAAATCACAACAAACAAGCAACAACATCGAGCAATCGGAAAGAGAATTAAGCCTCTCTCAACACAACACATTTATTATAAGATTAGAAATATAAGCATGGGTGAACTCCCACGAAGCGGCTTGTTTGATCACCGAGTCCAAGCTCGACTCGATCCTGATTTAGTTGTCCTTAGGGAAAGTCTGAGGTCCCCGGGATAACCATGGTGGTGGTATCCCCTCCATAAATGCGTAAGAGGTGCAGTTGACTTGAAATGAGAACCAGCGGCAGAGACAACTTGGCAGGCCATACGGATAAACTTCGGTGTTGTGTAAGGTCGGACCATCGGGATTTGAGCTTTGCCGGAGAAAAATCTTATCGGAGTTGATGAGACGACTTGATCACCAACATTGAATTCGGTTCTTTATCTTGGAATCGTGTAGCTTCTTTGTCTTCTCCTTGTAGATTAATGAATTCTCGTAAGCTTGATCACGAAGCTCGCTAAGTTCATTGAGCTGAAGCTTTCGATGATCGCCCGCGGTCTTTAAATCGAAGTTGGCATGCTTGAGAGCCCAATATGCTTTGTGTTCTAGCTCAACTGGTAAGTGACACGCTTTTCCATAGACTAACTTATACGGAGTACATCCTATCGGAGTCTTATAAGCGGTTCTGAAAGCCCATAATGCATCATCTAACTTATCTGACCATGAGGCACGGTTTTCTCCGACCGTCCTCTCTAAAATTCTTTTGAGACCTCGATTCGTGACTTCAACTTGACCACTCGTTTGAGGATGGTAAGGAGTCGAAAGACGATGGGTGACACCATATTTAGACATAACTTTATCAAATTTGTCGTTACAAAAATGGGTCCCACGATCGCTTATGATTGCTCTCGGAGCACCGAATCGGGAGAAAAGGGATTTTAAGAACTTAACAACTACCCTAGCATCGTTGGTAGGGAGCGCTTTCGCTTCAACCCACTTGGAAAGATAGTCGACGGCTACTAGAATATATTTGTTACCCCTAGATGACGGAAAAGGTCCCATAAAATCGATACCCCATAAATCGAAAATCTCACAAACTTGGATTGCATTTTGAGGCATCTCATCACGTTGAGAGATTTTGCCTTGTTTTTGACAAGCATCACAAGTTTTGACAAATTCGTAGGCATCCTTATAAATGGTGGGCCAAAAGAAACCGGCATCAAAAATCTTCTTGGCGGTAAAGTTGGCTCCATAGTGTCCCCCGGTGGGTCCACTATGACAAGCTTCGAGAATTTCGAAAGCTTCTTTGCCATCTACACACCTTCGGATTATTTGATCCGCACAAGTCTTGAAAAGAAAAGGGTCATCCCAAAAATAATGTTTTACATCTTTAAAGAACTTGTTTTTCTCTTGAGTCGACATTCCTTTTTTAATGAATTTCCCCGCGTAGTAGTTAGCAAAGTCGGCGAACCATGGGGTATTTTGGTCTTTGGAAGTTAACACGTTTAAAGTCTCTAAAGGAAAAGTCTCGGTAATCTCTTTTAGATCAAAAACAAATTTCGTAAGGGTTTTCAAGACGAGAGAGGTGATCAGCTGCATAGTTTTCAGCTCCCTTGGTATCGATAACTTTAAAATCAAATTCCTGAAGAAGTAAGACCCATCGAAGCAATCTTGCTTTGGCGTCTTTCTTGTTGAAAAGGTATTTCAAAGCGGAGTGGTCCGTGTAAACAACACTCTTGTTCATGATTAGGTAAGATCGAAACTTCTCAAAAGCGTAAACAACTGCAAGCATCTCTTTCTCCGTTGTTGTGTAGTTTGTCTCTGCTTTGGTCATGGTCTTGCTAGCG